>LOJH01009944.1:3139-23272 GCA_001685095.1 Ellobius talpinus
TGTGTGTGTGTGTGTGTGTGTGTGTGTGTGTGTGTGTGTGTGTGTGTGCTGGTGGGGAAGTTGTAAAGAATAGATGGTTCATTGAGGAGGTCAGAATTCCCGTGGTACAAAAATACATGTAATGAATCTTTCAAAAACCCATTTTACAATTTAGAACATTGAATCAGGTTCAAGGGTACACTATGTCTTACCCTTTGTGGAAAACAAGCTTTGTCTGTCAGGGCTGGCACTGCCTGTTCACACATCCTGTCCTTCTGTTTAAAAGGTTTCAGGTACTAGGTCAAAGAGTAGTTTTCCCTGACCTCAATTTTCTTTATCCCAATAGTGCTTTACACTTCTACTCTGGCCTGGCGTAACATGGCAGACAGGAAGAATCTGGTTTAGAGTCTCTGCTTCCCTGCTCTGGCCACTGAAGAAGAAACTTCCTATCCCCTCATTGCAAGTGGATGATTGCTTTGGGGCTCATGTTGCTTCTTGCTTGATAGTAGGGGCCTGGGCCTCTAAACCATGGCTGTGGTACTTGTTTCTGTCTTCAGAGGCCTGTGGGAATTTCTCCTAGACAGGCCCTTTAGAGCTGCCTGTTGCTCAAATTCTCTGTTCCACATTCTCTCTGTAGCCCAGACCGTCCTGGAACCGGTTCCATAGACCAAGCTAACCTCGAACTCTGAGATCTGCCTGACTCTGCCTCCCAAGTGCTGGGATTAAAGGTGTCCCCTCAGGACTTCTCCAAGACCCCTTGTCTGGCCAGCTTCCCATGTTGTTCTCTATTGCTCCCAACAGGTTCCATTTCCTTCCTTGTTTCACTTTTCTTCATGGTATTTATTTCCTGAAACAGCCATGTTCCCTTGTTAATGTCTTTGCTGTCTTCTCCAACTCCATCACTGCATTTAAAACTTTCTTGTTCTGTCTGCACTGCCAGACCAGGTCATGCGTGCTCCACATTTACCCAAAAGATACACATGCTTGAAATGTGCTGCAAATTGTTTTCTCTTTAGAGAGATCCTGGGCTCATCTGAGAAGGAGAAAGCACCAGCTTCTGTGTCCATTGCATCCTTGGAGGGCAGCTGAGTGCCCTTGAGTGTACCTATGGCAAGAAATAGTCTGGAAGAAAAATCTACCAGGTCACAGGTGAAGAAAGCTCAAGGGCATATGAGCTACAGAGAGGCCAAACCAGGAGAGAAACAAAGATGAGAACAGAGAGCAATAGAGGAGGAGAAAGATAACGGCCAGCCGTGAGCACAGTGGTGGACACCCGCCACCAAGGCACAGTGCCTCAGGCCATGCTTCTCCAACACACCCGCCACCTGCACACAGGGAGGCCTTCTTACATCATCTCCTCACTCTTTGGAAGCCAAGTGCCATCTTATTTACTTAGCACTCCTGGTCAGCCCTGATTCCTCTGTGAGAGGCAACGTCCCTGAGTGTTCCCCTAGAGGCCTGGGTGTCCCCTGTAGCACCAGGTCAGGGACAGCCAATTACCACAGAAAAAAAGGTCTTGGTGGCTTGTGTTAATTGCTGTGGCCTCAGCAGGTCTTAATTCCCTCTTACCTCCGCCCCAGCCCCAGTTCCCAGGGGCTGATCCTTCTCCAGGCACACAACTACAAACTCGGAAGAGTTGAAACATTTATAGCTGCTTCACACAGGGGTTGCAGGTTATTCCACAATGTTGAGAAGGTGGGGACCTCCCCGAGTACCCTCCTGCTCAGGAATCTTCACCATATGCCCACACCCACAGCAGCTTCAGGTTAGCCTTGCCTGGAGGAGGCGGCTTCTGTTCCCCTCCGACACTGGGCAACCTCAGTCTCTCAGGAGTTCCCAGTTGGCTGAGGACATCGCAGACCACAGTTGCATGGACCAGAACCACAGTCAAAGCCACTCTATTTGTCAAATTGCCATGACGGCCACTGTCCAAACTTGCTGAAGGGACACAGTTCTGAACTGGGCTTACAGATTTATCTACTGCCCCCTACCCCGGTCTCTTTCATGGAACACTAAAGCTGGATGTATTTTATAAGCCAGAACTGTGCCTCCTAACTATACTGTGTAATGCCACCCACAGGGTCAAGGCTGCACCTAGGGACAGAATATGTTTCTATGGGTGCGGCAGTGAATGCGTTTGTTCTCACCGTGAGGGAGTGGGAGGTTTAGTTATGGACTTAAAGGAGTTTTAACTATTCAGGTCAGGTTTTGCCCACAGAGAAATGATGCGGAACTTTGAAAACCATTTGGCTTTGCACTCAGCTGAGAGGCATGAGAACAACTCTCTCTGTTCCTACTGCATGTATGGCAACCTAGGGGCACGCCACAGGCAGCTTCTGGTTCTAGACCATTTCTTCAGAAGCGGAAGGCGTGTGCAATGCAGAGACAACCCTTGTTCACGGCAATGGAAGGCAGACCCTCTGCTAGCCCAGCTGACTCTACTTCAAGTATTAGCCCCGTGGGTGTGTCACCTGGCCTGGTGACTTGGTCTGCACCAGTCACCCTGAGCCTCCTTTCATGGAAGGCAGCTAGGAATGAGTCAAAACATTACCACAGGGACTGAGGTACAGTGTCCAGACTGTGGGGACCCAGAAAAGCCTTAGGACCGACTATTGCATTAGACTTACATTAAGTAAGTAGGACTATATACCCTGGACACTCAATAATTGCTAATCCTATTGCTCAAGCCAGGCCCTACCCAGGTCTAGTCAACAAAACGTGATCATGCTGGGTGTTTTAGAGACGTGCCTTTTTCCCTGCATGTAGCCCACATTCAAGCTAGGGACATGGAGGGTTGAGTACCCTGGTGGTGACAGGACTGAGCTTTTCCCAAGACATTAACCCAGAACATCTCTCCAAGATTCCGGAAGACTGTTTCACCTCACTCCGGGCAGTTCCCGGAATAGGACTGCCTTCACAGTGAGACATATGACCTTGGAACAGGGGCCTAACTCTGCCCTTGTACAAGGACAGTTAATTTCTCAAGGCCTAACAAGACCTGTCACACCTCCCATCTGACAGAGTTTCAACTTCCTTCACCCTTTGCTGTGTGAAGATCAGAGGTGCAGCTCCCATCCCCCACCCACATGGCAGAAGAAAGGGCACAAAACAGGTTGGTTGTCACCACGGAAGGCCAGAGGCTGCGATTCTTTATGGAAGTATAGTGTTTGCTAGTTTAGGGGCAGGCAGGAAGGAAGATAGTCTCTGGTCTTTGAGGAGCCTGCCCATGACTGTCTGATTATAGCAGCTAGAATTTTTTTTAAAGGCTCCCTGTTTAGTGAGGACCCTGGTAACATCCAAGACAGACTGACTTGGACTGTCTCAGTTTCCCTGTCTGTGAAACAGGTTGCTGCTATCCCCTTCATGGCACTGCTAGGTCATAAGATCAAAACTGTGGCCCAGACTCTAACACGAAGCACCAGAGCAAACGAGTTTCCAGTTTTTAAGACCATGACTTGGCAACCATGGTACCGTTTGAGCACCTGCTCACTTACAGTGTTGGTTCCTCTTACAGCCGATGATATGCAGGGTCACAAAGATGTGGCATGCTCACAGGATTTGTGCAAGGACACAGAGATGTCCGGTGGTGAGACTCTGGTAGTATCTCACTTTTTTTTTTCAGTTTTGTTTGACTAAATTCCATCAGTAAAACTACCTTAAAACGAGACTGGAGAAATGACCATGTTGGTAAAGTGTTTGCTTCTCAAACATGAGGACTTGAGTTTAAATCCCCAGAAACTGTGATAAGCAAAGCAAACAAAACAAACACCCAAGCAAAAGTCATGCATGAATGTGGGTTTGTAATCCCAGTCCCCTGGAGAAGGCATAGACAGGTGGGTCTTTGGGGCTTTCTGGTCGGCCAGCCCAATCTGTTTGATGAGTTATAGCTCAACCAGAGATCTCATCTCAAAAAGAAGGTGGTACCTAGAGTGTCCTCTGGCCTGAAAGTATTTGTGCATATTAAAGAGTCTGTGCACTTGCACATGCATGCATACATACACACACATACATGCACATTTGCACACACACATGCATGAGCACCCCCCCACATATACACAGACCCTGTATAGTTAATAGCAACAAAGCACATAGCTGATTGATCATCAACATAACATCAAGGAAACAATGGCTCTAATCAGGGTCCTGCTTTGAGGAAACAATTACTGTCAGGCTATGATAAGTGTTTCTGCTGTTGGGAGCATGCTCAGTTCCCTGAGCCGGGCAGAAGGTCAAGGATTAGTGTTGGATCACTTTGCCTTCACACAGCAACCTTTCATGCAAGCTCCATGGCCCAAAGGGCAAAGATGCAGCTGCCTCACCAAGGCTCTGAAACACATCGGGTCCCTGCCTGGCTAAGCCTCTGGATTTGAAGGGGGAAAGGGGGAAGCTCTGAGACACAATGAATGGGGAACTGTATCTTTAACAGTGAGCCTGTCCTTGCCTTCTCAGGGCAGAGCACAGCAGCTGGGCTGCCCCCCCAGGCCCAGGCCTCCTGTTTTGCACAGCCTCTGAAGCCAGCCTGACTGCTGCCCTGGGAGTCTCCTGGCCACAGGTGAGGTTCCACGGCCTCAGCAATGCCCGGGGGGCCAATCAGGCTGGGCCTGCATGAGGTAAGGAGGAGAGTCACCCCGTGTGCTCTGGGCTCTCTCAGAAATCTCAGCAGATCAATGTCACTATGGCTTTTAATTACCCCTCCTAGGCTTCATCATTATTTCATGGCCTCTAATACGCCCAGCGGGCAGCCCAGGGCATGCAGATAAACAGCCACCCAGCATGGCCTGGCCCCTGAGGTGCTGCCCACTGTGGCTGCCCAGCCCAAGGGACAGTAGCCTGACAGGGCCCTGGCCTTGCTGAATATAGATAGAGCCTGTACTTGAGAAGAGTTATTTTGTCCCTCTCATTTTACCAAGGGCCTACTGTGTGCCTGGCGTTGGCCCAGAGACTGGAGACACTGCCGTGGTCCCTGTGTGACTTCTATAGGCCATCACCAGGGATCTCTGTCACCCACTGCCTGTGCATGCTGCCTTTTCATAGAATTGAAGACTCAATCCAGGATGATTTTCCCTTCTGGGGACACTTGACAGAGCCTGGAGACACATTCCGTCGTCACAACTGGAGGAGGGCTGTTACTGGCATTTAGTGGGTAGAGGCCAGGGCTGCTCAACATTCTTCAGAGCATAGGCTGGCCACACCTAAAAGATGACTCACACAAAATGTCACCAGGGCCATGGGTGAGCAACTTTGGAGATGATAGATACTCCTCTGCCTGCCCTGTCCAAAGTCGTGACACTGGACTCTCCCTTTTATCGCTAGTGGCAGAAATCACTCAGTGGCTTCCTGGTCACACCAGGTACTTCTTGGTCATCTTATTCTCTCCAACTGAAAGTCCTTCCCAGCTTTGGTCATAGTACACACCCTATTTCTTACACATGGAGCCCTACCAGAGTGACTGAACACCCCTGGACCACTCCCCCTTCCACCTGGGTATGCAGAAGTTGGTTTATATTCTTTCCCAAACCCCTACCCCATGAGCCCAGCAGGTCACATGCTGAGTTCTATGAATGGACTTTATCCTCACAGGGCTTCTGATTTAGGATGGTTTATGATTAAAAAGCAAAGTGATCTGGGCTCAACCTTTCACATGGACTCTTCAGCATATAAACAGAGACACTGGCAGCTGCAGGAAGACAGGTTCTCGACAGCCGTCATCTCCCCCCCACAGGGCTGTGTATGGAGTCAGTGTTTAGAAGTCAGTAGGTATAGCCACACAGAAGATGCCAAGATGCCATTCTGTGTTCTGCATGGAAAGGAAGGGTGAAGTAGGGTTACACCAGTCTGGGATTTCCTGAAGGTTGGGGATAACCTTTCTTCTCCTCCCAAGGCCAAGGAAGGGTGGGCTTCACTATTATTGGCATTCCAGTGCTATCCACCTTGCCAGCACACTGAGAACTCGCCAGTTCTCAGAGTGGTCTGTTTCATATATGCCAATCATGTACCCCTCTGTCTGGAGACAGGGCCCCAGACAGGCAGACTTAACTCTCTCTTCTTGCTAGCCTCCCAGTTCCAGTGGGGGTGGGTGACCTGAGGCCTAAACAGGCTACAACACCTGTCTTACCTTGTTCCATAATCCAAGGGTCTAAAGACAGTACTATCATAGGAGTTGGCTCCCGAGCTGCCAATCACAGAACTCCTTCCAGAAATTTTGCAAACATCTGAATTATGAGTGGAAGTTGTGGTATGTAACCTTGAACCTCCAGCGTGTCCAGATTAAGTTTTCCCCATGGTTCTCTTTATTCACAAAGCCCACCTGTTTCCCCATGAGGTGTTATCACCTTGCTTCTCCCCTCAGTTCCTCCGTAGGCTCTAACTTATCACCTTTCACGACAAGGCTCCACAGAGTAGAGCTTGCTGACCATGAGGTAAACTCTACACTCTTTGGGCCAGTCCCACAGAACTATCCTTTGGGTTAAGTTTCGCCTCAGCTTCAAGTTCTTACTAAAAGGAACAAAGCGGGAGGACTCCCTCTAGGCTTCAAGGGCTGAGACATTATTGTTAGCAAACATGGGGTCAGAGTGTCTACTCCCAAGAAGTCAAGCTCAACCAACTCCTCTCTGGAAGTTAAAACAGTAGTATTAACCCTCAAAGGCAAAAAGGGGAGTTATTCTCTATGTGGCCATGTTGGGAAAGGCAAAGAGATCAGTTAAGCCAATCTTGGGGTCCTGAAGTGAAATAAAAGTTTACCTAGAGGTCCAGGACTATGATAGGCACATCTAAGTAGTCCTGTTCCCGCCTACCCTTGACCCAGGCTCTTCTAGATCTAGGCTGTAGTCTCATCCTGCTTGGTGAGCTGACAAAATTAATTTTTTATTTTTTTTGCTGGAGACAAGTTCCCCCTCTGGCTGACACCTTTCCCTTCTCTTAGCATAAGATTTCAGGGGGGGAATTCTCATTTATTTAGTGTCGATTGTTTCAATAATCTGATAGGTTGAGAGACACAAGAGTATCCTTAAAATATCTCCATTTCTGCCAGGCTGGTTACCTCGTGGCCAACTTAGTTTGTGTGCCTAGTGTTCACAGGTCACGGACTCAACTCTCTAGAATCCTGGAAGCTGAGTCCTGCTTCCACGCTTCCTCACACTGCTCCCTTTTGCTGAGCTGTGTCAGGTAAAGAAGGCAGCAGTGGGTAGGGCACTTTCCAGGGCACATTCCCAGTGTTCCCAGGAGGAACGTGAGAGGCTTAAGCCAAGGTCATGAGGTGAATGAAAGGCTGCCATGGCTCCTGGTAAGGAGAGGAGTTGGGGTCAGCAACACTGACCTACCTGGCTACGCCACTCAGCTTGGTGACTACAGGAGGGCCAAGTGTCTCAGGGTGTCTACCCACACTCACCAGGTCTGGGTTAGCTGTACAGTCTGGGTTAGCTCTGAACAGGTCATCATACGCCTATTGCTCTTTGGTCTCTTTTTGGATATGAGTCCGCATCATTTTGTAAGTGAGTAAGCTCACCAGTTAGCTAGCCGACTGTTGCTTAGACAGACTGGCAGGGACAAGAAAACAGTTTCGGTTGTATTTGTTAGGAACATGTTTTGAAGCGTTTGACATAAATACAACTTTTACTTTATTTTTTTGATCCAGTTTTTTGAGACAGTTTCTTTGTGTAGTCCTGGCTGTCCTGAAACTTGCTTTGCTGACCAGGGTGGTCTTGAACTCACGGAGATCTTCCTGTCTCTTCCTCCTGAGTGCTAGGATTGAAGATGTGCATCATCACTCCAGCTACAAATTCAATTTTTAAAATGGAGGGATTCAGAAAAAAACTGTAAAATTTGGACAAAAAATTTATCAAAATTTAGAAGCAAAATACAGAGCTGTTTACTAAGTTTTCATCCCTTGATTCTTCCTTCCTCCCTTCTCTCCTTTTCTTCAGTGTCCTTACACCATGCATAGCCTGGAATCCAGTGGGTAACTGAACAAAAGCCAAAGATCTGAGCGTAATACCTCTAATGAAGGGCGGGTTAACCATTATTCAGAACCTAATTTGTGCCAATGCCTCTTCAAGAACCCTTATGTCCTGTCAGCAGTCATCTTTGTGACAGGCCTTCACGGGAATAAGTCTTCCACAGTTTGGGATTTTCCTGGGTTCGCAGACTCTCTGTATGGGCTGGAGGATAATCCGGCAGCTCTGCTTTCAGTTTTGAATGAGTGAGCTTATTAGTCACATAGCAAGGACAAGTAAAAGAAGATATCACCAGTAGCAGATACAGAGACGCAGAAGACAGGCAGCGAAACCCTGTCAGGTCAGAGGCTCTCCACACGCAGCAAGGATAACTAGGGAAGGCGAGGAGGTCAGAGTGGTTTGGGTTGAGCTCTCTCTCCATGGGTGAGCTTCCAGTTTCTCGCTCCCACCGCAGGCATTTTTATATGGTGGGATAAACAACCACAGTGGTATCTACTCGAGTCGGCTCACCTTCCGTCCCTTCTCCAGGATGTGATGTTTTAAACTTCTGTTGTCCTCTCCACCCTGTCACACAGCTAGGAGACCAGCCTGTCCCCCAGCAAGGAGTCTGAAGGGACACTTTGAGACAAGTGTGTTTGGATACGAAATGGAGGAACAGGCACCCCCATTTTCAGAGTCAGTGTCTCAGTGTGCTCAAATGGCATGTGGAAGCTTCCTAAGTGATGAACGTTACAATAGATGCTGCATGTTTTGACTGGAACAGTTTGGCTGCAAAACTAGTGACCTCTCGTGCTCAGGAGGGGACCTTCTGTGCATGCTGGACCCACGCAGTTGGCAGGCAGAGGCAATGGAGTATTTTGAACTTTATCCTTGATTTGAAGTTTGCACCTTTTTTAGGATTATGGAGTAGAACCTTGAGTGACTTTCCCATTTTCTGGCATTCGAAACTAGATGGGGAATGTAGTATTTCTTGTGCTTCCTGAAAAATAAAGGATTTTTTCTCATATGAAAGACATAGATTGAACTTGACACCATTGACTGACATCTTGGTATCTCATTGAACTCTGAGTCACTCTAAAGTCTGAGCATCTCTGACTGAATGCTGGGCATCTGTGACTGAACTCCAGGCATTTCTAACTAAATGCTGATATCTGTGCCGAAATTTTCATTTCTCTGACTAGACTCTGGTGTCTTACTGAAGTCTCATTTCTCTGAGTGAATTCTGATGTATCTGGCTGACCTCTCTTTTCTCTGACTGAATTCTAATGTCTATGACTAAACTATGGCCATTTTTGAAATCTAATGTCTCTCTGACTGAACTTTGGCACCTCTGATTGAATTCCTGGGACTCTGACTGAATTCTAACTTCGCTTACTAAACTGTGATATCTTTGACTCAAATCTGGTGCTTCTGACTCAAATCTGGTGTCTCTGGTTGTACCCTGGTGTGTCTGGTTGTGCTCTGGTGTCTGGCTAAACTCTCATGTCTGCTAGACAGAAGGAGGTCCAAATGCATGCAGCACGTTGGCCCTGGCCCATGTGTGACCAGCCTGATTCTCAGTTTCGCCACTTTAACAGGTAAATGCTCCTGTCTAGAAGTGCTGAGGTCAATGTAAAGAAGTGAGAAGCATGTAGAAATGTCTTGGCAGCTTCTGATGCAGAACAGGTCATCTGGAAGGGAGTGAGCAGAAAGAAGAAGTCACCAGCAGAGTTGTTTTCTGTGGGACTGGGCATGTTAGGCAGGGCTAAACTCTCTTTAGAATGTGCTTTTCATTTGAGATCAATAAATGGAAGACTCATGTACCTCCTCATCTAAAGGCTTGCTATGAGGCGAGGCATCGGCACCAGGGGATGAGCACGTGGATCATCTTCTGCACCCGTGTATCCTACCCTCACCCCACTGCTGAGGTCCTAGGCCCTGCCTTCTCTGGATAAGGGGTGCCCCCTGCCTTCTCTTAGATGCCAGCACATAACCCCATCATTGCCAGGGTTCTTGTTCAATATCAATATCTGCTGTAGAAACTCAGGGTGGCTGGGGGCAATTTATTTCTACAAAATAGCTAGGGATTTACTGGAATGCCTCAACGTTTAGAAACCAGAATATGTTGGGATTTTTTTTTTTTGAGAAAGACAGTATTAGACTCTGGAAGTGCCAGAGCTTAGGGCAGAGTGTGGAATGCTCAAAGGCAGTCCAACAGCCCAAGAGTACTCTGGGGAATTCAAGAGGAAGGTAGCATCAGAAACAGGCATGGATGAATCCAAAGTATTCCATCCAGCAGGTCTTGCCTCTTCTAAATAGTTAAGTTGATTGCCTGGGAATGATTTATAACCATGACAAAGACCACTAAAGCCCCAATGGGATCACAATCGTGAGATTGTTAAGAAGAAGAGAACCTATAATCCCATGCTCCACCCTTGTTGGGATTGCACATGAGCGTCCTCACAGCACGGTTCTTGGGGACTCCAAAGTCAGCATTAGGAAATGCTGCTGAGGAAAGAAATAGCCCACAAGACAAAGTTTCAAGACTTGGGTGGGGATAGAAGAATGCAATCGTGGATCCATGACGCTGTGTGTGGGTATGATCTTCTGTTAGGGAGTGAAGCCCAAAGGAGGAGGACATGGTTACAGGAAGGATGCCAGCAAGGTTTCACCAGCATTCCCTATGTGTCAGACCAGAGGAGCATCTCCTTGGATCTCCCAACAGGGCTGGCAGCATGTTGCAGACAGCTAAAGCAGAAAGGGTGTAGTATGATGATCCAGAGGACTCGGTTCCACGGTGGTGGGAGAGATAAGCCTCATATGTAGGCAGGGGGTCGGAACCTCATGGGCTTGTCTCAGCGTTCAAGTCAAGGGACAATAGGTGTTAGAGGAAGGTGCTTATGTCATATAGTAGCTCTTTGCCTCATAGCTATGACAAGATACTTGACAAGAAGCAGCTTGAGGAAGGAAGGGTTGATTGGCTCATGGGTCTATGGTACAATCTATCATTGTTGGAGGGTCACCTAAGAGGGTTCATGAGGCAGCTGACCCCATAGCATCCATAATGAGAAAGACGAGAGATGAATTCTGATGTTCAACTCACTGTCTCCTTATTCAGTCTGAGATCCCAGGATACACAGTGGTACCTCTAATGTGTGGAGTGGATCTTTCATTCTCAGTTAACTTAAACCAAGAAATACCTCCCAGATAGCCCCAGAGAATTGCTTCTGTGGTCATTCTAAATCTTGTCAAGGTGGCAGTCAAGCTCACGGACATGTAAACCCATCCTACCAGTCCACTACCCCCTGCTGGATGTCAGTGTGTGGTACCTGTAGAGTGGGCATAAAGATGCTTCCTGGATAGAGTTGACTTAGGATGCTGTTCAGTATAACCTGATGAAAATATTAATCTGCTGCAGAAGGTGGGGACATATAGGATGTTGAGGATTTGTAACTTATCCTTCCTTCCTTCCTTCCTTCCTTCCTTGTCTTCTTCTGGTAGGGAATGAATTGAAATGTATGTGACTTTGGGACCAGTCAATCACACTTAACTTGCAAAGTGACTTGCTGTTAGCAATAGATACAACTGGATACAGGGCTATCAGAAAATCGTCCAGGTTGTGGAATAATTACTCCCTGGACAGGGACTGGGTGGTGACGAGTAATATTCTGATATTATGGCCACCCAGGCCAAGGATGATAACTAGAATTCCAAGATGCAAGTGACTCAGGGGTCACCAAGGTTATTCACAATGGTCCTCTTACCTGCCCCATCCTTCTGATCCAAAAGTGGATTAAGTGGGCAGCTAAAAGTAGCCTAGGGCATTTGCTCAATGCCTGATTGGCAGGAACAGGAGACCATGACCAGAGATGTTTTAGTCCAAACTAGCTCCTCTTGGGTATGGGAGTTCTGACTTAAGTTCCTGACCTGGGCTAGACCTGCTCTATCTCTGAAATCCTTGTCTGAGCATGCTCAGTCTGCATTGTAGAATGGCTGCAGCCTGCATTGTATCCTGTGCATTGTAGGATGGTTGTCAAGTGTCACAGAGCGTTTCAAATCAAATGAGCTCAGGTGCATTGCAAAATAGTACATACACCTTAGGAAGACCTCACACCAGCAAGATGAATTCTCTTTGCACCTGGAACAAGCACGCTTCCTACTCGTTCCTCGAGGGATAGTCTTCTATCATGGCTGAGTGTGCATGTGTTTGTCCTCTTTTGTCTCTGTCAATCTGGTTTTAGTTTAATTGACAGCAATTTGTTGACTGTTAGCTTTAGAGTAACCTCATTTTGTGTGCTCCGTGTGTGTATTGTGCGTGTGTATGTGTGTATGCATGCACGTGCATGTATATACATGTCCACCTGTATGCATGAGTACACTCTCCTTTATGTATTCATATAGAGGTCAAAGGTCACTCTGGATTTTTTTGTCACTCTTTGCCTTATTTTTGAGACAAGGTGTCTTGAGCTTAGAGATCATCATTTTGGCGAGGCCACCATGCCAGCGTCCTTGGGACCCACCTGCCTCCTTCTCACCAATGCTGGGGTTACAAATGCCAGCTGACACATTTGGCTTTGACTTTGTGCTCCTAAAGTCCGTGGGTTATAACAGTGACTCCTCGTTAGGTGGATTTTGGCTTTTACATAACTTCCCATTATCACCAGCCTCTCATAAGCTATAGGTTTTTTTTCACATGGATATATAAAAATTTCTGTAAATATCAAAGTTCTTTATTCTTTATTTTATAATAAATTTAAGAACTGCTCTTAAGATTAGACAAGCTTAAAACATAACACAGTGAGACCTGCCCTACAAGCCTTTGTCAGCCTCTCAATCTTTGTCATTCCCAGTTCTGAATAGGGGGGAAATCTCTCATTATCAGCTGATGTCAGTTGCTTTAACTATTGGTGAGAATTAGAACTTTCTTATGTCCATGACAATTTATAATTTATCACCTTCCTAAGCATCTGTTTTGTCATTTCTTTTATTGTTCACCAGTGCCTTTTGCTGTGAATTTGCCTCCTCTTGATAGGTCAGCAAGGTTCATCTTTCCTGTGTGTTGCATATCGTCTCTCTGGCTTTGTGACCATTGGCTCAGCATTGAAAACTTTTGCACTTTTGAATCCATCAAGCCTTTGCATTTCAGATATCCTGTTTTATGCCTGGCTTAGAAATGAAGCCTCTACCGTTAGATTGAAGAAAAACATATTTTCCATATTTTATCCTGATGTTCTCTCTTTTGTTTTTATGAATCTTAAATAGTATTAATTTATCTATTTTTGAGATTATGAAATTTAGAGCATCCCTTCCTTCCTCTTCCCTCTCTAAACCCTCTCATATCCCCCTCCCTACTCCCCTTCAAATTCATGAGCTCTTTTTATACAGATTGTTATTGTATGCATATATGTATATGCATATACACATATGTTCCTAAATCTAACCTGTTTGGCTCATTTAATGTTACTTGTGTGTAGATACTGCTTAAGATAGCGATTGCCCACTCTCACTAAACCACATCAATTCCCTCATCCAGCTGCAAGAGGCAGGTTTGTGATGAGGAACCCAGATTGGAAATTTGACAGGATCTAGAATTACCTAGGAATCAATTTCTGGTTATGCCTGAGAGGAAGTTCTAGATTAGGTTGACCGAAATGAGAAGACCTTCCTGAGTGTGCTCCACGGAGGGGGGATGGAGCTGGGGGCTGGGGTCTCAGACTGAATACTAAGGAGAAAGTGACTGCACAGCAATGTTTATCTCCTTCCTGACTGTGGGTACAATGTGACCTGCTGCCTCACCTTTCCACAACTATGTCCTCCCCCATAGCGACTGTGCTCTGCGACTCTGAACCAAAACAAACAAATCAAGCCCTTCTTTCCTTAAGTTGCATTTTGTCACAGAAACTAGAAAAGAGAGATGCAGGCACGGAAAAAGATTCTGTGTCTGCTTCCTTAAGCCAAATGCTTGTTGGCAGAGTATCCTTCCTCCTTGCTGGCTAGAGGGGTGATGAACCCTCAATCCCCCTTCAGGGCAGTTCTACTCAACCCTCTGTCCCCTTCTTCAATTCCTCTTTCAGAACATCCCACCATTACCTTCTGGGACCTCTTCCTGGGAGATTCCACAGACTCTATATATCTCTGGCTGGTTTATGTGAGGGTCTTTGACTTTGTTTTTTTTGCCCTAAACTGAATCCAGTGGTCCCTCTGCTAGTTCCTAGACCAATGGTTCTCCACCTCCCTGATGCTGCAACCCTTTAATACAGTTCCTCATGCTGTGGTGACCCCAAACAATACATGCTGCTGCATGATTGTAATTTTGTGACTGTTAGAATTGTGATGTAAATATCTGTATTTTAGATGGCCTTGGACAACCCCCATGAAAAGATCATTTGACCTCCAAAGGGGTCGTGATCTACAGGTTGAGAACCAGTGTCCTCAGCAGCTATCAATAACCTTCAGGAGCAGGGAATGGCCTGAGAGGTAATTTTGTTAAAAATAATGTGAAGGTGGGCATGGTGGCTTGAATGACAGTGTCCTTCACAGGTATTTGAATATGTGGTCCCAGGCTGGTGGTAGTTTGGATAGGTTATTGAAGAGCTGCGACCTTCTAGAGGAAACGCATCACTTGGGGTGGCCTTTGAGAGTTTAAAGCTGCAGGCTTCTTCCAGTTCATTCTCTGCTTCTCGCTTCCATTCAAAGATGGAGCTCTTAGCTTTCTGCTTCTGCCACCGTGCCTGCCACTTGCTGCTCTGACTCTCCATGATGAAAGACTCTCATGCCTATAGAGCCACACACCCAAATAAACTCTTGCATCTGTTTGCTGCTTCTGGTCTTGGTGTCTTATCACAGCCACAGGAAGAAGAGTGGGGAAAACTCTGAGAGGTTCTGGAATGAACCTGCTATATCCTGGGGGATCTAAATGGACAAAACACAAGGCAGGTCCTTAAAAACAGGAGTGGGGGAAGCTGTCTGGTAGGTACAGGAAAAGCCCAACCTAGCCTGTGGGGTGGGTTTCTGCCTACCGGATGTGTGTGTGGTGGTCGTGGCACCGTGTCACGTGAAACTGGCTTTGGCTCAGGGACCCAGGTTCTTTAAGAGTTGGCGGGTCACTTGTGCCTCTTGAAAACCATGGAAATCAACACCAAATTCCAGGCCTGGATTCTAGAATTGTCTTTCCTTGCCCCAACCCTCATCAAACCACCATAAGGTCTTCCCTGCAGACTCAGCCTCACTCTCTCTCAAGAGAACAAGTTGAACTTGCTATAAGCAAAACAAAATCGCTCTTGATACATATTAGGTCTTCCTTGCAGGGCCACTGAAGTGTATCCCAGCCCATAGTGTTCAGTGACACACAGGGGTGACTGTAATGGCTGAGACTGACTTGCAAATGAATTGTTTGTAAGAGAACCCAGTGAGTACCATGGCCGAGGCCAGGGCTGAAGGGTTCTTAAGTCTCCAGCACTTCTTACATGGTAAAGGGATATTTCGTAGAGACACAAACATTTTGAAACATGAAGATTTTGTTTTAAACCAGTAACCGAAAACAAGGAATTTCAGGACGCCAAGAAGAGGTAACACTGTAGGTAAAGAGGTGAGTGTGTCAGAAAGACAGAACATTTGTACATGTATGAGTATGCACACACAAAGAGAGAAGGGGGGATGCAAATCAGATATGTGCCCTAAATCTATCCACACTCCCTCCTTTTTCTCCTTATTCCTCCTCCTATGCAGAACTGAACGGCATTTGAGGAAACAGAGCCCTGACATTGAGCCTGGTCTGTGCCCCCTCGTGTCCGGAACTTAAAGTCCTCGTGCATTCTTCTTTGTGTCTGAATTTACTCTACATGAGAGCGAAGATTGTCAGCTGAAGTGGACTTTGAGGTTCTCAAACAGGCTAGCCGGTGTGCAAGGCTAGTCAGAGTGCAAAGCAAGAACGTCAGATGTGGCAGGGACCACGCTCCCAGCAGAACCAGCGAAGCCTCTTCTCAGTGCAAGATTTCAGGAGTGCAGAGAAAGTGGGTGAATGCCACTTGGAAGGGATGTGCACTCTGCGTTCGTTCCCAGAGCACAGTTAGCAAAGCGAAGAGTCTCTGGGCACCGAGGCCAGGATCTTTCGGTTTTGCAGGAACATTTCCCAGCTAGGTCACCCGCAAATCCAGATGCTTCCCTCCCCTCCACCGGCATTTAAATAATGCAGCTCTAGTGGGAGGTGGGCTGGGTCTCCAGAAACTTCCTGGCCACTGAGGGCCCCTGTGCAGGCTCTGCTGCATAACGACTCAGGCTGGCTCCAAAGAAGGAAACTTGGTTCAAAATGTATGAGTTCATTTTTATGTTCTACTGAGAAAATTTATTCAGTGTGACTGCTCGGCAGCCAGCGCAGTAAAACACCTTAATCCCTGGTTGAAGAAAGGTAATGCCTTGACAGATGTGCGCCTCCTACTTCCCTCCCGGCCATGTCTCAACAACAAACCTTTATTTCTGCTTCTCGGCTGTAGTAGGCAAGAGAAAAAATGAGGAGAGCAATAAAGCAGTCAGAAATCTCAGGAGCCAGGCGGCGACGCAATCGTAATGACAGATTTTTAATGTGGCGAGAGAGATTGACAGGGAAATGTCTTCGGAGCAAACACTCACCAGATGGAATGCAAACAGTTTATTGGAGGAGAGAGGGGAGCCTGAACCGTGGCAAGGGCGGGCGCAAGGTGGGCTTCTGCAGTGCCAAGAGACAGGCCAGAGAGAGGAAAGGGGGCAAAGGGAGGGGGGGAAGGTGAAAGAGGAAGAAGGGAGGAGGAAGAGAAGGGAGAAAAGAAGGAGGAAGGGAAGGAGGAGGAAGAAGAGGAAGAGGGAAGGAGGAAGGGGAGGAGGAGGAAGAGGGAGAAAAGGAGGGGGAGATGCTGGTAGTCATCTCTTGGGCAATGTCCCATGAGGCCTTTCAGGGAAGAGCATGTTGCCTCCCTGACATCCCAGTTCACTGTGAGTCCCCCAAAGTGGAGGACGTTTGAAGTGATGTCTCTATATAAAGACCTGAATTTACTGCAAGGGCTGGTGAGTCAGGCCTGGGGTCATACGCCTGTCATCCCACTGGGCAGAGTCGGACAGGAGGATCGCCATGAGCTGCAGGCCAGCTTGGGCTGTGCGGTGAAATCCCGTCTGGAACAAGCAAAAACAAAGAAAGGAGATGAGGTGTGATGGAAAAGCTGCCACCAGGTCAAACTATGACACACAGAGCTCCTCTGGCGGGCAATGGGGGCAGGGAGCAGGCAGTTCTATTTCCAAGCCATTTTCAGCATCTCCTTGGTTCCAGGTGTTGCCTGCAGTAGACTCCGAAGCCAGTAAGGTGGGGAGGCCAGGCCCTGCCTTGACGCAATGAGATGCACATTAGAGCATCCAGAAATTAGGGTTCTGTATAGACAGCAAAATAATTAGCCGCTAAATGATATATGTGAATACATGCATAAATACGTATCTGTCACCTGTATTATCCACCCACCTATCTATCTATCCATCCACCCACCCCTTTCTACTTCCTTTAAAAATTGCTTCCCTGTATGAGTACAGCTTGAGAGATGGCTCAGAGACAAAGGTGTTGGTCATGTAAGTATGAGTTGAGATTCCTAGAGCCTAGGGGGACAGCCAGCGTGTGCTTAGTGGCAGCCTCCTCCAATCCCAGCACATGGCAATCCTAAGCAAGCAGGCTAGCTAGACTATGCAAAATGGTGAGTTCTGGGTCTAAAGAGGGACCCTGTCTCAGTCTACATGGTGGAGAGCAAATGAGGACACCCCGTGTCAGCGTTGGCCCTCCATGTGCAAGCACACATGTGTACATGTGTACCCATACTGGTATGTACTCACACACATGCACAGCAAACAAACATGTAATATATATCCCTAGCTCAAAAACCAAAGAAAGCATATGAGCATATTTGAAAGGGAAAGTATGTAGAAGCATGTTATAAAATTCTGTGAGGTAGTCACTTTTTAGCCGTATGTATGAATTCTGAGAATGCAGTTTGATGTGAGAGCTACCTATTTCACATGACTGTGGTACTATTGGAGTATTTGGAGCAAATAACCAAAATGCATGTCACAGGAACACTGAAGCCACCATGGGAACGCAGCAAGGTCCTGTGCATCCTGACTCAAAGTCCAAAATTACTGAATGCTGCCCTGACCCTGCTCTGGCTTTGAAGCCATTCCTTCCTTTTGCTTAGTTCTGTTTCTCCAGCTTGGAAAATAAAGAGCTGGACTACGCAATTCCCACTTCCTTGTTTGCTATCATTTAAGGTTGCTAAGTCCAAATCCAGTGGTGAGTCTCTGCATCTCTCTTTTCTCTCCGAGGCACAATTTCACTATGTAGTCCTGGTTGTTCTGGAACTTGCTATGCAGACCAGGCTGGCCTCAAACTTCTGGAGATTCACCTGCTTCTGTCTCCAGAGTCACACGCTACCACCACCCCTAGGGTAGAGGACAGGAAGCTTTTAAACAAAGCAGAAGCTGGAAAAGCAATTATAACAATTATAAAATGCACTTAGGTGCTTGCAAGATGCAGACAAGAATTCATCTTTTCTTTAGAAAAATCCCAGTTCAACAGGAAAATGTCCCTCCTAGGAACAGGAAGCAAATGTTGAAACTAGGTGTTTCTGAGGGACTGCAAGTCAAGACCTGTTGCCACAACCCTATGGGAAACGCGGAATGCGGATCTATGAGGTTCTCTACCAGCCATTTTGGAGTGGGAAGGGAAGTAGAGTAAGGGCAGGTTCTTCAGAACCCTGTCTTGATCAAAATGGTCTTGAACAATTTGGGCTCACATTAGACTTGGAGTCCTTTCAGGCTTCCTCCCCATGGACAAGAGGGAGGAGAGACATGGGAACTTCATGATGAAGGTTAACTCAGCTTTGCTTTGATGTACATCATGACCCATGATCAGTGATCACTTGTGATGAACTTTTCTTCTTTACTCTGTGAAGCTGGCAAGAGCAGAGTGATGATTAAACTAGATTCTTCCAATTGGTTCAGTGTTGTCTCTGGGGTTTAATGACCCTCTTCCGTCACCTTGATGTCCATGAATTTCTTCAACAGGAATAGCGGGATGGGTACAGGTGCAGGGTCACTTGCTTTAGAAATCGGTACTTCATTCTTCTGTAGTACACAAACACAGCTCAGAAAATGACAGAAAATGACCCAATGACCCAATCCTCACTTTATTTTGCTGACCTAAGAGATCAAGTCTTGAGGTTGCCAGAAACTGTATGTCAACTGATTTTAAAATCGTGTGTGTGTGTGTGTGTGTGTGTGTGTGTAGCTTGTATGTGCATGTGTGTATGCGTGTACTTATGCTTGCACTTGTGGAGAACAGATGTTGACATCAAGTGTTTTCCTCTATGACTCTTCAGTGTATATTTTAGATGGGATCTCTTTGAACCTGCAATTCCCTATTTTCAGCTATTCTGTAGTCACTTCCTTCTGTGTACTGCAGAACATCTGACAGACTCTTTCATGAAGCACAGATCCTATAGGACTGTCTCACCTTCTTAAGGCAAGTTCAGCAGTCATTTTTCTGTGGGTTGTGTATGTCCATTTCATATAGCGTACCATCAAGCAGTCCAGGTAAGAGCAGTTTCTTGCCCAAATGGCTAGCAAACTCCATAAGGAGACTCTTCAATGCCCACCCTCCTCTTGAAGTAATTGGTGCTGCCAGGAACAGGCATTTCTCACTGTCAAAGAAAGCCTAAGTTCTTAAAATATTTTAAATAACATATTCTGTAGATTTTTGAAATGCCGAAGATTATCTATCTAACTGAATGATATCTTTGTATACACAGAAAACCTAACATGACTACAAGTTTGATCATTATAGATGACTATTAATCTATAATTTTTAATTGTACACTACATTTTTAAAAGAGCTGTATAAACATAATACCTTAAACAAGAGTTGAAATACATATACACAGTGTAACAAAATCAGCCTTAAATTTGTATCAATAGACCAATATCTCTATGCAAAGTATTCATTTCAATATCATATCCTTCTTTAAAGAAAAACAAACATTTATAAACGATCATTTTGGGAATTTGGGTGTTATTTTCTCCAAACTGCTTTCTGCTATTTGTTGGGTGAAGTAGTTTTAGGGTTCACAGAGACCTTTTGGGTGGTCTTGTTTCATCAAAGCACATTAGCCTAGAAGGAATCCACAGGTTCTCATATTCTGTGGAAACAAAAGCAGAA
>LOJH01009945.1:0-27924 GCA_001685095.1 Ellobius talpinus
GAGCTAATAAGTAGCCTGAGCTAATGGGCCAATCAGTTTTATAACTTCTGGAGACCCCTTTTCTTTAGGGCTTGCTGGCTGTGGGGTACCAGGTGAGACAGAAACCCCAACAAGCAGACCCTCAAGTTACACAGGGAATTGTATTAATAGATATAAATATAAATATTGTAACTGTAATTCCTGCTTGATAACTGTTTTGTTATGTGTAATTTTACTAGGTTAAAGTTAAAGCCTTCCTTTCCCTTTTAAACAGAAAAAGGGAAATGGTGTAGGAGGTCCTTCTGTATTTGTTGAATAAAGAAACTGCCTTGGCCTTTTGATAGGGCAGAACTTAGATAGGTAGGGAAGGCAGAACTGGATGCTGGGAAGAAAGGCAGTGTGGCAGAGGCCATGGTTCTCCTTCCTGAGACAGACGCTGGTTAGAATCTTTCCCTGTAAGCCACAACCTCGTGGTGTTACACAGATTGGTAGAAATGGGTTAGATCAGGATGTGAGAGTGGCAAATAAGAGGCTAGAAATAATGGGCCAGGCAGTCATTTAATTAATACGATTTTCTGTGTGGTTATTTCTGGAGTTAAGCTAGCTGTGCAGTGGGACATGGCCCACTCCATCCTCCTACAACAATGGTGATATATTGTCTTTAAAAAATGGGCCTATACTTTAGACTTATGGCATACTGCAGCTCAGACTGGCATAATAATACATAATAACTACATGCAGCTTGTGATCCCTGCACAGGGCAGCCGGGGTCTAACTAAAATATAGCCCAAATTAATATCTGCTAAGGTAACTGTGATAAGTAACTGCAGATAAGAGCAAAGCTAAACTACCCAATGGCAGGACATTATACCTGTGTGATAGTCCCTGAGTGTGGTGGGGACTTCTCCAGCTTGTCTCCTTAAGGTCAGTAATTAGGTATGGTCATTAAGAGCATGCTCCAAGCCCACTTTAGTCTTAAATATTGATATTGAGCATTTGCAGCTTGTCTAGAAGCACCTAACACATATGAATCTGTTACCCAAGCTAGAGAGTATGTGGTATAGAGGATGCTTCATGCCTTGTTTCTGTTTCCCTAAGCACAGAGCCTGGATGAAGGGGCTCAGGGATCTTAGAGGAAGAGGGAGGAGCTGGCTTTGGATGATCCCTTGATTTGACTATGATTCAGAACTTTTTACAGATGTTCCTGGAAACATCTGGTTTGACTGTAGAACACAACATCTGGATACACATAAATGTTACATTTATACTGCACTGTGATTTGTTCAATGTGCAACAGCCTGTGTCTACAAAAAAGATGAACATACTTTACTTTAGAAATCCCTATTGCCAAAAAAGTGTGAGCATACAAAGTGAGCACACGCTGTGGGAGAAATGGTGCCAAGAGACTTGACGGTCAAGGGCTGTCAAGTCTTCAGTTTGTTCAACACAGTTCCTGCCAAGTGCCATGAAATGAGATAGGATAAAATGAGGTGTGTCTGTGTTCAGTTCCACACCCCTCTGAATCTGAATTATGCTATGTTTCTCTTTGGATTCTCTTAGATTTCTGTGGGGGAGGAGAACTTGTCCCTCCAAATGCATAAACAATGGGCAGTCCTTGGAATCCTTGGGTTCAAGGGTTGTCACTTGGCTTTTTGCTCCAAAGCGCCCCTCTTGCCATAGTAGCTGAGGTAGAGCAGAGAAGATGAACAGTACATTTTATTCATTACAGCTTTTTTTGTGTGTGTGTGTGTTGAGGGGCTTAGAGAACAGCCAGAGGAGTCCAGTTGCTGAAGAATGTGTGGTAAGCACCACACTGCCCCTGCTTTGCAGATGGCAGCAGACTGTGTCACCCACAGTGGATGGCATCTTTTCCTCCCTCTCTGCTAAGAAGAACTGCAAGGCCCCAGGGACTCAGTCTCATGCCTGCCATGTAAACATCAGCTTGCGCTTGGGTTTGATGACTCTGGTTCTCCCTGGTGTCATTCCCTGCTTCGGATCACAGTGTTAATCACTGCCACTGCCCTTTCTGCAGTAGGTTAAAAAACACAATGACCCAAGAGACCTCTGAATTTTAAGATTCCACTTTTCTGGCTTATTTAATTTACATAATAATTTGTGCAGCGCTTGCATATCCCTTATTTGGTTGTTTAATACTAAATAAAATTCCCGGGAAATTCCCCAAATGCGAGCCCCTCTGCCTGCCTCTGCAGTCATTGTCCCCATAGCAATAAGGAAAGTAAATGACTGTGGGCTGCCTGCCCAGCATTCACATAGGTATAAGGCAAGCTTTCTGAGCTGCTAAACAGATTTAGACTCCTTAAACTATTTGAGGGAACAATATTTCTCCTGTTTTATTAATTATATTAAAACCATGCACAGGACAAATAGTAAGGTTCTCTTAATCATGGAGGACCAAGACAATTTCCTCCATGGGAGGATTTGATGAGCCTCCTGTGTCTAGCCATGCAGAACCACGCTCACACACGCCCATCTATGTGCACAGGTGCCCTCCTATCCAGCCTATCCTCTGCCCACACCAAATTCAGCAAAAACATGCGTTCACTGTCTCTTTACTCTGTGATACAGTGCTATCTACCATGTCCACAGAGTCAGGAAGCAAAAATAATCATGCCTTCAAGGAGTGCAGTCACACACACACACACACACACAAACACAACTGAAGCTAAGATGGGACAATAACAGAAGTACGAACCATAAATTGTTGTGAATCACAAAACACTCAGTAATTTTTCCTATCGAGCTGCACCCCTGAAATAGTTAATCAGCCCCTTTGCCATCTGCTCCCCCACACAATTCCCTGGCTCTGGTAATGATGGAAGCAGTTAATCTGGTTGGGTTTAGAGGAAGGATTCTTGGGTTAAGTTGGCATGGAAGACAAATGGGAGCAGATGTTACAGGCCAAAGGGACCCCTGATAACACACAAGCTGTGGTCAGAAAGGGGTAACCTTTGGCTGAGATGCTGAAGGTGCACATGGGGGATGGGACAGGATGCAACCGGAGACGCAGGGCAGTGAAAGTTATGATGCACGTTGCTCATTGTAAAGTATCGACTTTGTAATCAACCTATGTTTCCAGCAGCAGATGAATGGATAAAGAAAATATGACCCATACACATAGGAATATTATTCAAACATGAATACGTATAGCTGAACACCTTGTTACAGGATTAAGATAACTTTAAAGGGGTCAGGCAAGCAATTCTTTATTCGGTTCCCTAGTTTGTTTGTGTTCTCAGAGGTGGAACACCACGGGCCTGAACTACCTAATAGGCTGACCTGGCATTTTGTTTATTCCTGCTCACTGTAAACACCACTTGTGGTAACTTTGAACCAGTCTTATAAATCTCTTACCTCAGGCCAATAATGTCCTGGAAGTCAGAAAACATCCTTCATTCATCTTAAGTTCCTTAGAGCACTTGGCACCAAGTAAGGGACTTAATCATTGTGGTAAGGGGAAGGGAGGCAGGGAGGGATGGAGCCAGAAGAAGACTGAGTGGATCACAAAAGAGAGGAAGAAAGGGAGGGGGAAGAGACAGGATTGAAGAAATGGGAGGAGTTGGCTAAGTGTGGCCAGGAGGGTTGGGGGATAGGTAAGACAAGGGCAGGTAGAAAGGATTAGATGAAAAAATTTTCAATAAAATACTTGCAAATTAAATTTAAGAAAAAATAAGAAAGTTCACTTATTACAATCAAGCCAGCTTTACTTCAAGCATGCAAGGATGGTTCAACACGTATATATCAATATAGCTAAACATTTTGTAAGAGGATTTGGATAACTTTAAGGCAGTTAAGATAACTAAAATGCAACACATCATATAGTGGACTCAAAGGATTCAAGGACAGAAATCACATGGGTATTTTAACAGATGCAGAAAAAGCTTTAGGCAAAATCCAACATCCTTTCATGATAAAAGTCCTGGAGAAACATGGAACAGAAGGAACATATTTCTACATGATAAAGGCTATATATGACAAACCTACAGCCAACATTATATTAAATGGGAAAATTTGAAGCATTTCTATTAAAATCAGTAACTCTATTTCCCCACTTTTTAAATATAGTGTTGGGAGTCTTGGTGAGAGAAGTAGCACAAAAGGCACCAATAAAAGATACACAGCTAAGAGAGGACAGAAGTCGAACTATCTCTATTTGCTGATGATACAGTTCTATACATGAGATCTCAAAGACTCTACCAGAAAAATCCTACAGCTGATTAATACTGTAAAGTGGCAAGATATAAAATTATCACAGAAAAGTTTGCTGCCCTCTTATCTACCAATGGCACACATGCTGAAGAAGAAATGATGGAAACCGCCCCATTTACAACAGCCATCATAAATGTGAACTATCTGGGAATTAACCCAATGAAAGAAGAGATGACCTCTATAATGAAGACTTCAAAACACCCAAAAGCGACCCATTCCTCAAAGAGGAAATTGAAGAAGACACTGAAAGATGGAAAAACCTCTCATGCTCATGGGTTGGGAGAATCAATATTGTGAAAATGCCATCTTACCAGAGGCAGTCTAAAGACTCAATTAAGCCCCCTTCAAAATGTCAACATCATTTTTCCCAGACACTGAAAAAATTTTTAAAGATTCATTTAGAAATAAAATTCTTAGATAGCCAAGGCAATCCTGAACAGAGAGCAATGCTGGAAATAACTCAATTGAAAAATGGGGCACAGAACTGATCTGAGAATTTTCAAAAGATGAAGCACAAAAGGCTGAGAAACACTTAAAGAAGTGTTCAATATCCTTAGTCACTGGGGAAATGCAAATCAAAACTACTTTGAGATTTCATCTTACACCAGTCAGAATGGTCAAGGTCAATAAAATAAATGACAGCTCATGCTGGTGAGGATGTGGGAAAGGAAAAACTTAGCCACTGCTGGCAGGAGTGTAAGCTTGAACAGATGCTATGGAAATCAGCGTGACAGTTTCTCGGGAAGCTGGGAATATATCTACCTCAAGATCCAGCTATACCACTCTTAGGCATGTACCCAAAGACTCTGCATCCTACTATAGAGACACTTGCTCATTCATGTTCATTGCTGCTCTATTTGGATTATTCAGAAATTGGAAATAACCTAGATGTCCATCAACAGATTCATGGATAATGGAAATGTGGTACATTTACAAAATGGAATATTATTTAGCTGTTAAAAATGAAACCATGTTAAAAATAATGACATCTTAAAATTTGCATGCAAAAAGATGGATCTAGAAAAAAACCATATTGAGTGAGGTAACCCAGACCCAGAAAGTACATATACTATGTACTCACTCATAAGTGGCTTCTAGACATAAAGCAAAGAAAAAAACACAACCTACAGTCCACAACTCCAGACTACCTAGATAGTGAAAAGGACCCTAAGAGAGACACACATGGATCTACAGAGGAAGGAGAAAAAGACAAGATCTCCTGAGTAAATTGGGAGTGTGGGGGTCATGGGAGAGAGTAGAAGGGGAGGAGGAAGGTAGGGGAGTAGAGAAAAATTTACAGCTCAATAAAAACTATTAAAAATGAGACAAGAAAATGAAACCATGAAATCCATAGATAAATGGATGAAGCTAGGAAAAAAAATCATCCTGAGTGAGGTAACCCAGACCTCAAAAGACAAATACCGTGTATATTCTCTTATATGTGGATATTAGTTGTTAAATCTTTGATAAGCAGACTACAATTTATATAAACACAGAGGTTAGTTATAGGGTAAGAGACTGGGGAGAGGGGAAGATTTCCCTGGGAGGCGGAAATAGAATTTATCATTATGGGGAGACAGGAGGAGACTGGAAGAGGAGGATTAAATAGGATGGGGAGGAGGAAAGGGAGTAAGAGAGGGAATACAGGGAGGAACAACCAATACTAAAGGCCATTTGGGGGGGTCATATGGAAACTTACTACTGTTGAAGCTTCTTAAAACATTTACATGGATCAAAGAAATCTAAGTGGAGTCACCAAATAATGGAGGAGACAAAGCTTCAGCTAGAGAACCAAGTGAAACTATCAGTGCCAGGAATGGGTTAACTCTAATCAAGTTTTTGGCAAAAGGGGGTCCGTAGAACCCCCAAATAACTCAGGCTACTTCCAAGGCTATGGGTTGCTTTCCTCCCATGGATGGTAGGGTCCTATTGCCAGAAACAACACTTACATATCTCATTGAACAGGGAGAAATAAAGTTGGTGCCTGCCTAGAGCCTTCATTACTACTGACTGGTGTTCATGGTACTGAAGACACTCTGTGTGCTATCAGGGGAGAAGAGTAAACACCAACCCGTGACAAACCCTGAAATCCACAGTGTTAACCTGCCAGCACGATAGATGGGTGCAATAGTGGCACAAAGACAAGAGTAACCAAGCAGTATCTGATTAGATCTAAAGCCCTCCCCATGCAACGGAACCCATTTGAATGGAGCCCTGACAAGTGCTCAGGCGGTCCAGAACCTGAGACTAAATAGGTCATGGGCCTAGGGGATAAAAAAGTACTACTGTTCTACTGAAGGACCAGAAGAATAAAAATGACTCCTAATGACATTCTGCTGTATCCACAGATCAGCATCTTGCTCAGATATCTTTCGAGCAGTTTCCACTTATAGTAAATGGGAACTAATACAGAGACCCACCGGATAATGTGGAGAGAATGAGAGACTTTGGAATACTCAGTCCTAAATGGGATGCCGTCAAATCACTCCCCTCAGGACTCAGGGAACTGTGTGGAAGAGGAAGTGGAGAAGTTGTAAAAGCCAGAGAAGACAGAGGATGCCAAGGAAACAGTGTCTTCCAGACACAACAGGACGGACACAACTATAGACTCTCAGAGTCTGTAGCAGCAGTCACAGGGCCGGCACAGATTCAAGTCAGATGAGGTCCCAGGACTGAGAGAAGGAAGTGGACTTGAGCTCACATTCCTAATCAAGAAGCTATCTCTAACTGACATCTGCTTGCAAAAATTTAGTTCTCTCTAATGAATTCTCACTGAGTGAACTAACCAGGCTTAAGGGAGGCCCATCCCTGGAGTAGAGGACTAACACAGGACGAACTCAAGGATATTTTTGGAGGTTCTTTTCATCTTATATTGCTTTGGGTAATTTTTATCTTACTGGCCTGTTGCTTGAATGTTATGGTTTCCAATTTTGTGTTTTTATGGGTTTCTGTGTGTCTGTGTTTCTTGTGCATTTTCTGTTTTTTTTTCTTGCCTGTTTGGTTTTTAGAAAAAGAGGAGGGGTATGTAGTTGGATGGGTAGGAAGGGGAGCTAGGAGGAGAAGAAATCATGGTTAGAGTATGTTGTGTGGAAAAATTATTCTCAAAGAAAAGGAAAAAAATGGGAGTTTTTTTCCATTCATACGTATGATAGAGGATTAGTACCTAAAATGGACAAAGAGATCAAAACACTAAACAATTAGGAAATAACCCAATTTAAAATATGGCTGAGGAGCTATATAATGTGCTCAAAAGAAATAAAAATGGTCAATAAATATTTACAAAAATGTTCACTATCCCTATCTAGGAAGTATCAATTAAGTCTATTCTGAGATTCTACCTCACCCCTGTCAGAATGGTTGTCATCAGGACAACAAATGACAACCAATACTGGTGAGAATGGGGGACAAAGAGCATTTTTCCCTGCTGGTAGGAATACAGCTAGGTGCCACCATCATGTATTTCAGTGGGGAACATTTCTCTAATAAGCTAGAAATAGAACTTCCATAGAACCCAGCCATACTACCCATGGGCATCTATTCAAAAGATTCTACATCCCACTGAAGAGACAACTTGCTCTCTTCACAACAGCAAGGAAGTGGGGATGATCCAAGATGTCCTTCAGCAGGTGAATGGATAATAAGAATAGAACACATACACAGTGCAATTTTATTTAGCCATAAAGAAAAATGGGATTATGCAATTTTCAGGAAAATGGAAAGAATTAGAAGATATTATCTTAAGGAGGTAGCTCAGGCTTAGAAAGACAAACACTGTATGTTCTCTCTTATACGCCTCTCAGCTTCCCATAGTTTATACATGTGTATCTCCATGGGCTCGAGAGAAGGCAGATGCCAGGAGCCTAGAAAGGGGCTCATGTCAGAGTCATAATTCTTCTAAGCTTTCTATGCTGTATTCAAAACTACCAGAGCCCTGATAGGTTGGATTAGCATCTGACCATGTGTGAGAAATTTTACACTCCTAATTCTGCTCTAGGAGTTGCTGTTTAGGTTCACTTCCTGATGTAGTTTCTCTTCTGACTGCTGATGCTTCTACAGATTGTGACATCCTGGCTTTATCCATTTTCCCACATTAAAAAGAATTACAGAAATGAAAAGAGATTGACTCGAAGTGTTCATCATGCTGAGGAAACACACAGGTGTACTCAACCCATCAAAAATGTCCAGGGCATAACGATGCCATAAGTGGCACTCACATGTTGGTAGCAGCTAAGAGCTGTCTAATTGGGCTGAAGGCCCATCCAATGGGAGACAAATCTCACCTGGTTCTAGAAACCTAGCTGGCTTCTCAGGACTAGTGAGGTCATGGCTCCTAGAGGAGAGCCTACTATCAGTGCTTCGCTAGACCAGGATAATTCCTTACTCCATTCTCAGTCTTATCCTTACACCCACAGATAAGTGTAGCTACCACCCCTCATCAGAGAAACTTGTCTTTACAGCAAGCAGAGACAATCACAGAAAACCACAGCTGGACACAATTCAGTGACCAACAGACCAATGGGAACCCAGCCTCAGCTGTTTAATCTACATCACTGCTCCTGCATCTATGGCATAGGAAACATCAAGGAAGAGGGGCAGAAGGACTGTGAGAGCCTGTCAGGAAGTCTGCTAGGAAAGAGCCTGTCGGGGGAAACAGCTGTGCAAACAAGCCTGGAACGATGGCAGTATCATTCAACATGCTAACATAGAAGGGAGAAAATTTCATGGGGTTCCACCCCTAGATAAAGAATTATAGGCAACTAATGACTGTTGGGAGAAGGAGAATTAGCCTTTCCCAGGGATGAGCCTCTTTATTGAAGAGTAATCAACCTTAAGAAACCATATACCCACCACCAACTAATGGACTTTGCAGGTCATATTTATATTTATTCAAGCATGCACACATGCACATACAAACATGTATGTAACAATGATAGTCAAAGAAGAAGAGGAAACCTGGAAATACGCTGACACCTTGTGTGTTTTTGGAAACTATCGGCCCATTCTACTGCCAATCATTTGAGTAAGATGCTGTTATATATGCGGGAAAAGCCTCCATTGGAACTATCTCCTATGCACCTTTTCTGTCAATGCTCACATCTGGCTAAGGGAGGCCCTTTGCACAGAATTACCTGGTATTTGTGTGCAATGGATGCTGATGGGTGGGGGGTGGGTTGCCCAAAGATGAGCAGGGAGAGCCAGGGCGCTGTCCACCCAAACCCTGGTGTCAGGAACAAGCAGTCAGCAAAGCAGGTGGCTTACCTCCTTTTCTTCTTCCACAGAAAGAGAACTTGGGCAGATCCTCCTCACAGATGGGATAGGAGAAGTTCAGAAAAGAGGAGCCTCCTGAGACAAGAGCTATGTCCAGAAACAGCTTGCTGATGTCCTCTCCTACAGACAAGCACAACTTCAGCGCTGTTTGTCTGCCCTGCAAGGTCGCTCAAGGCTCAACAGCACTGTCTAAATGACCTTCGCAGCCTGCAGCCTGATGCAAGCGAGGGATGCAGGGCACGCCTCTTCTTGACAGAGCAGCATTTCTACCTTAAGCTTTACCTGTTTTGAGTAAGGTGGCTGGTTGGCTACACTCCCTTCCTGATGCTCAGTGCTCTGCCCATCAATGGAACATCTACAAGTCTGGCTTTTAGAATTCCTTAGTTCCATAGTGTTATTTACCTTCCATGCTAGCAGGGTATTGCCTGGTAGATACTGCTCATGGCTTCCTAGAGAATTTCAGGGAGCTCTGTTGGCAGCTTTCATTTCTTTCTGGTCCCTTTTCCTACTCGTTTCTTTTGTCTTTTACTCATTTTCCCCCTCTTGGTTTCCCTGCCCATAGCATTTCTCCAGATGCTGTGAGACCACATATTGTATAGAGTTCTAGAAAGAGTCAGTCATATGAGAGTTCTCGGTCTTTGAGAATGATCCTAGATGCTTGGTTACTGAATGCTTCTGCTCTGTTTTGAGAAAACTGGTCTTATGAAAGTGGGGATACTTTAGGAACTGGCAAACATACTGGCTTACTCTAATGGCATGGGCAACCACGAAAGGACCAGGAAGTGTGTGGTCTCACAGTCTAGGGTAGGAAGAAAGATCCCCCCTTTTATTATTTTGCCAAACTGTAAGAACTTCCATTATTGTTTGGGAGGCAAAGTAATGTGAGTGACAAATCATGTTGCTACTGGGTGGAGCAGGTCTGTTTGTGGCAGAAGTAATATGCGAGCCTTTTGTCTGTGGACAAGACAATCGCTTCTTTGCTGTTTACGGTGACTAGAGACTGACAGTGTTGAAATGAGCACCTAGAGTCTCTTTAATACCACAGCACAGCATTCCATGACCCTGAGGATTAACTAGAGGGGGGGTGCAAGAGATGAAGGTGGGATAATGGTGCAATCTGCCGTGCTATCAACGTCAGTCATTGTGTGCAGGGGAGGAGGCTCTATTATGCTTACTGTTGAGGTAACCACGTCTACTTACTCAGAATGATGCCAAATCTAATGTTGAGGGATGGTTGGATGTGCCTGGAACACTGGTCAATGGAAAGGCCAAAATCCTGTAAGGGATCTGCCAAAGAGGACACCAAGAGATTATTAGTCATGAACACACTGCAAACTCGTCTGCGAATCTGCACTAACGATTTTTACAGGACTCACGAAAGCACCCCACACTTAAAAATGCCTGTAACATTTCAGCAGCTCCTCCCAGCCTGTCCGTAGTCACGGTCCCCTTCACTCTGATGACATGCGTCAGGCTATGGATGACAAGTTGATTACTTACATTTTTCATCATTGCTTAAGTTCTTTCAGTCCCTGACCTTAATCTTGCTGACAGAAGGAGCTGCATGTAGGTACTCAGTTAAGATGTACCTTTACAATTCTGCTTTATCTTAGGCTATCCCATCCCATCCAACGCAGCCCCTCCCCTCAGTGTTCTGCTCTGCGCAAGGCATTATGCTAAATAGTCAGGAGCTAAAGATAATGTATTTTACATATAACTTTTGCTTACTTAAACAGCTCTTTATGAAGCAGAATAAGGAGCAAAAAGAACCTACTGCTCCTTAACCCAAGCTGTACTTTATATCCTGAGTCCATTTTTGTGGATTTGAGGCCAGGTGGCAACACACACACACAAACACACACACACACACACGTAGTACAAATCTCCAGCCCTCTGATTTGCTTGTATACTTTTGCTCATTTCAAAAGCGTCTTGCTAATTCTCACCTTTTGCGAAGGCTTCCTCATTGTCTTGAAAATTGTCTTTTGCTTCTCTGAATTCATAAACGCTGCTGTGTCTGACAAACTCTTTAAACTGTGTAAATATGTCTAGGCATCCTTCAATATTTATTCCAGGACTGCCCCTCCCCCCGGAGTCTATGGATACCAAAATCGATAGACACTAAAGTTCTTGATGTAAGATACCATATTTTCATGGAACCTATGGAACCCTCCTGTGTATATATTCATTGTTTTTTAAAGTGTGTGTGAGTTCCTACGTGTATGTCTGTATACCACATAGGTACCCGTGGAGGATAGAAAAAGGAGTTGGATCCTCTGGAACTGGAGTTTTCAGGCAGTTGTGAGCTGCCATGTAGGTACTGAAAATCAAACGCAGGTTCTGTGCAAACCCCTTTAACTGATGAGTCATGTCTTCAGCCCCCCACCCCCCAGATATTTTAAATCATTCCTAGGGGACTTGCAATAGTTGTGAGATGCAATTGTGTGGCACAAGGCAAAGGCGGTGTGACTCATTGCTGTCCTGCTTTGCTCGAGAAGCACAGGAAGGACTCTGTACATGCTCAGTGTACTCATATTTAAATACATTAGATCTGGTTTGGGCTGTATCTGAGGCTATGGCAGCTGTACAATAGGAACCCAACTGTATCACTTGGTGATTTGCTCTGCGTCTTGACCCTACAGCCCCTAATGTCAACTTCGACCCTTGTAAGGCAGGAACTATTTTTGTGGTCGTTTACTTTTCACTTCCTTTCCCACCCTGCTTCTCACTGGGTCACCTTGAGCTGAGAACGTTTTAGGAATGTTCAGTCTATGTTTCCAGCCTCTCCCTTACTCTGCTCGTCCGGCAGATAGGTACCCCACAGATGCACATAGTGCAAGCGAGAATGGGTCATCTCTTCAGTTATCCACACCCCAGCTTCAGATCTAGCCTTTGTACTTTGCCTTGTGAGGCCACCCCTCTGCCATCATCCCTCTGTTAGCGAATGTGTGCAGTCAGGGCACCAGAGCGAAATGGAGGCTGCAGCCAGGGGCTGGCCTTGCTGTTCATCAGGTTTCAGTGGTACTTGGTTCCAATATATGCTTCTCTGGCACCTTCCTAAGGCAGCCAGGCTCAGCTCTGTGTGTTCCCAGACCCATGGAAAATAGTGTCTCAGAAGTGGTTACCCTTTCTCCTGCCTCAGACCACAAGGTCTGAGCGTCCAAGTTTTCATCCCACTAGCTTTTGCCCTTTTCCAGTCTTCAAGGACGCAACTCCTCTTCACCCTCCTTTTGCTGTTTTGGTTTGTCTAATTTTTCAATTCAATTAGTGAATTCCCTATATTAAATTATTTATATTACATTTAATTGATTGGTTATTACTTCCTCTATAGGATCCAGACTGGTAGAATAAGGAACAATCTGGGAAGTAGGCGTGGCTTTCCTCCTTTCACAGATTGCAGCATATAGACTCAGAAATGTTCTGTTCACTTAACTAGATCCCGACATAGAAAGCACCTGAGTCAAGATGTAAACTCAGTGTTAATAGAAGTACAAACAAACCCACATTGCTGCTCAGTAAGTGTTGTGCATTGTACTCAATAAGTCAATCAGAGGAAATGTATGTTAATTTCATTCTTAGGGTTGCCTGGGATATTTTCTGTGCAGGTACATGGCGTTGGGTAATCCAACCTCATACCTGCTTCCACTGTGAGTTTCTGGGTGATGATGCAGACAGTGCTGTTACCATCCACAAACTGACCTGAGAAATGCATGGTTGTCTGTGATGCTTGTGATGGAAATGGCCCCTATGCCATTCCAGCCTGGCAGAGCTAACAAAGGCATTCTCTCACCAAACTCTTTTTGGTTTGCTCTCTAATTCTCTGAGGGGAAAATGCCCATCTTTTCTCATGCTCACATGACTACTTCCTCAACATTTTCATCCTGTCTCAAGACTTTTTTTCAGATTGGAAAACGGTGGGGAGGGAAGAACCCATTGCTCTGGCTACATACTTCACACTCAGTATGGGAGACAACAGAGGCCGCCTAAACAACAGACGTTTAGGAAAAGCACACCCTGAAATTGTGCGTTAATTTAAATTGCCATCCAAGGCAAAATGAAAAAAAGCCATATGTATTGTTCAGTTAGCAGTTACAGAATTCCAGGGAGAGCTTATCAATATTTTAAAGATATACATAGGATAACTGAAAGGAGAAGAAAGAAATAAAGCCTTTTCCTGGTATTAGAAAAATAATTTTAATAAGGCACAAAGTCACAAAGGGATCAGCAGGTTGCTTGTCTCCTCTACGGAAATGTATAGGGAAACAAAGATTATTTTAAAAGTACTTAGGGACTTTCTGAGCTTCCCTGGCAATTTTCTCATATTTATATGCAAGAGTGGTGTCTTTGGATATAAGTATAACAGTCTACAGACCTCTAGGAAAAGGTGACGTCACTTCCTTCAGTCCCACCCGTGTTAATACCCTGTACATTCTTATGGAAATATTTAGGCACAGAGCATGCTCTGTGTTGGGTGTATTGCACATCCTGCCATTCCTCTACCAGACATGGGCTCCAAGAACTAGGGGTGTCATGTCATATGATTCTAGTGCCTATCGGAAGAAGGAATATTGAAGGTTATTTGAAATAATGCCATTGAGAACCTTATAGCAAAATAGCTTAGCCTCATGATTATTGACATTTAGTCTTACATAATCTTTTGTGTACCACAGGATGGCAGTCAGCATCTCCAGTTGCGCTCCGTGTGATAAAGCATCCCTGTGACAATTCGCAATGTGACAGAAACTGCTGAACCCCGCCCTCACCCCACCCCACAATGTACTAACTTACCCCTAGTGAAGTAGCACTGACTAAAAGAATTACTTTCTTCTAAAAAGGGACCTTTGTGGGGTAAGTTAAGGGAGTGGGGATAGGAGATTATAGATGAAGCAGAGGACATGAGGTGGAGTCCTAGGGGCTGGAAGATTTAAGTAGGTAGCGTGGGGGAAACCGAGGTGAAAGGGAGGACTAACCCTAAGGAAGGGGTGTCAAAAGCCACGTTGAAGCCCTACCACCTCACAACCCAACTTAAAAAGATTAAGTGGATGGAAAGTGGAACACACATGCAAAGAAAGAAGAGGGGAAACGCTGAGGGTTAAGGCATTAAACAGGGATGGAGGAGGTGGTGAGAAAGAGGAGGGAGAATAGGTGGGTTAACCAAAAATGAAGCAAAAAACAAGACAAAACCAAAGCAACAACAACAACAACTCCCTCCCCCCCAAACAAAGCTAAGGATGTATGAAAAAGATCCATAGAAACCACTAGTTCGGAAGATAATTTCAAAGTACAACTTAACACTGCAAGTTCAAGCAGAACTACCCTGCCCTGGTGGACAATGCTCGTCCAGAGAAGTGTAGATTTCAGTGCAAGGTATGAAAAAACCTCCTTAGAAATGGTTGATTAGGGAAACCCCAGAGGCCTCCCAGACAGCACAGGCCATTGCCCTTGGTTATCCATCTTATCCACCTGGTAGGACCCCTACTACTGCTGATATCACACCCTTGCTGCAAGACACGGAGAAATCAGCCCCAAACCGACCAGGAAACACCCTTCCCGCTGGCTAGCTTTTATAGTCCTGGAGAGTACCAGAGAGGCCAATGGAGAGAAAAGACATTGCTATCTTACCTAGTGCTGGAATCTACACTGCAATACTGACCTGACCGGTAAGATGTGCTAACTGGGATAATAGCGACTTGACTCTAAATGGGGGAGCTAACCACTTTCTGATTGGATTTGAAGGCTGGTCCACCAGGAGGAATTGCAGGCTTGGTCCTGTATTCCTTGTCAAAAGCCTGTGGCTGAGGAGACCACAGACCTTGTTGCAGATCTAGTTCTTAGTATTTTCCACCCCAAAACCTTGGCTGCTCTCAACCCAGAGAGCTTCGTTCTGCAGCGACACTGCATTGGTAGGTTTCCCATGCTCCAGTGGATGGCCCACACATGAAGGCCCTGACTCATGAAGGCCAATGATATCATATTCTTCATTCTATGAATGAACTGTGAATGACTATGATAACATGTCTTCATTCTGGCATGTTTGTGGAACAGAGTTACAGAAACCAGTGGGGCTTAGAGAGAGCAAGGTCTCAATGAGCCTTTCTCATCCTGTATACTCTATTGGTAGCCTGGCATCTCCTGAGCTGAATTGACTAGGTGGTGGCCCAGAAGCCAGCATCCTTGCCTTGGTACTTTCTGGGGTCATGGCCCAGAAGCTGACATCCTTGGTACTTCCTGGCTAGTGTGTGTTTGGGAGAGATGGGGTTTTCAACTGGAATTGGTGGGAAGAAGGAAGAATGCCTCTGGAGATGCAGTTCTTAGCTGAGGATGGTGGTATGGAGGCATCCCTTTGGGCTTCTGGTCTCAGGCAGTCCAGTGGATGTGTGTCATCAGGTCCTGGATTCTGTGACATTCCTGAAGCCTCCGTGTTTCCTGCTGGGTAGTTCAAGTCCCCAGAACTCACTCAAAGGTCTCCAGTGTGCTAGTTTCATCCTGATGCTGTGTTAAAGACTCTGACCGAAAGCAATGCAGGAGAGAAAAGGGGTTCATTTGGCTTTCGGTTCCAGATTCCAGTCCATTACTGAGGGGAAGTCAAGGCAGAGACTCAGCAGCTTGTCACATCCCATCTACAGCCAAGAGCAGAAAGAACAAAGTGGATCCTCACTTGCTTACTTCCTGGAAAACTGGCTTTCTTAACTCTGATATAATTCAGGGTTTGGCTCATGAAACTGTGCCACCCACAGTGGAATGAGTCAATTGACAACTGTCTCAGTTAGGGTTACTATGGCTGTGACAAAACACCATGACCAGAGCAACTCGGGGAGGAAAGTTTATTCAGCTGACACTTCCACATCACTGTTCATTATCAAAGGGAGACAGATCAGGGACTCAAACAGAGCAAGAAGCTGGAGGCAGGAGCTGACGCAGAGTCCACAGAGGGGTGCTGCTTACTGACTTGCTCCCCATGGTGCTTACTCAGGCTGCTTTCTTATGGAACCCAGGACCCCCTGCCCAGGGACAGCCTCACCCACAATGGGCTGGGCCCGCTCCCATCAATCACTAATTTAAAAAATTGTCTGTGCCTGCCTATAGACTGATCTTACTGGGACATTTTCTCAATTAAGGCTCCCTTCATCTCCAGTGACTCTACCTGATGTCAAACTGACATAAATTTAGTCAACACAGAAACTAAGGCAATCTCTCAGACATGGCTACAGGCTAGCTTAATCTAGATTATCCCTAAATAGAGACTTTTTCCTTAGGCGATTCTAAGTTTTTTTTGTGTGTGTGTGTGTGTGTGTGTGTATGCTGGTGTGACCGGCCCTTACCTCTAGTTCTATTTCTTGGATTTTAATGCCAGTTGGAAAGTGGTCAATTTTCCCTCACTGGGAAGAAATTCTTGTTAAAAAAAGTCACAAAGAAACTATGTTTTGGGGGGAAAAAGTCATCATGAGAAGGGTAGCACCCTTCTACCTCACCTCCATCACCTTTCCTCATGCTGTGTCAAAAGCCAGCTTCAATTCTGTATTACCTGCTCTGGGAGGGCAATTGTTCACTCCCTTCCTCCTCTTCTCCCTTCCTTTCTTTTCCTACTCTGCTCCCTGCCCCCTTCAATCTTCCTTTCTCTTCTTCTTTTTCCTTTTCCCTAACGCGCCCTCTCCAGGGCTTCTATTTGACTGCACTCTTGAGGCCTGAAACACCGACTTTCCCCCTAATAGATTTAATCTTCCTGTTCATGCTCACTTTACCTTAAGATCTGGTTTTGCTTCCTGCCTGCACCGTTAGCAGAAATCAGGCTGACCCAGGAGAATGCTAATGTGAGGGCCAAGGATGCTAATGCAACCATATCACCGAAAAGTCTCCCTCCAGCATAGACGATGACGTCTTCATAGCAGCGTCAATGGAGCCCCATCTTCAGTTAGCCTTCCACACTGTGTCCTCTGTCACCTCCCAAGACCATGAAATCACATAGCTTAGGCTGAATTATGGACAATGAGGAGGGAAGTGTAAGGGAGTGATGGCTTGAAGCTGAGGTGAGGCTCTACTGCTCCTCCTTAACCTCTCCTACTACGAAAGAATGTCAGTAAGATGGTCTTCAGGATTTCCTGCAGGTAGTCGCAGCTGCTCTGATGAAGATGGGCTAGGGCTGTTCTGCTCAGAGGACAATGATCTACAATGCACAGGGTCCATAAAGTTCCCAGAAGAGTGCTGGAGGTCAAGACATTTGGCCACTTGTCTACTACCGATAAATCTATCATCCACTCACATACTGGTTTTTATATTGTGGTTTTCATTTCTCTGGAAGAAATGCCCAAGAGTGGGATCTCTGAGTCATCTCCAAGTATTTGTTCCAATTGCCTTAGAAATGGCCTAGCTACTTTCCACAGTGGCAGTGCATCTGAAAATCCCCTTGCAGCAGGTTCCCACAGGCAGGGTCCACTTAAAAGAAACACTTGCTAGAGAAGTGGGCTTCCAAGGGAGTCTTGTCATCCAAGGTAGGCTTGAAAACTTCCATGCCCACTCAGCTCTTGAAGAGCCAGCCACAAGGCTGCCTCTAAAAAGCCACTGGTGCCACAGGAAGGCTGCTGTTAGCACTGCAGGGCACAGAAGAAGCATGCCCATGGTAGCAGGCAGCCATCTTCCTGTGGCTCTATTCAGGGCTCTGACACGCGTTTGGCCTCACTCTGAGGAGGTCTAAAGCCTGAGTGTTAATTGTTGTGTTTCCAAAATGCTTCCGATCATGCGTCAAGCCTGATGTGTTTTCTGTTTTTTTTTTCTGTATATCCGGCAATGAATTGTCCACTGGTGTCTCCAATCCTCCTGCTGACCCATAGGAGGAAAAAGATCAATTTACACCTTTTCCTGTTGATGGGGATGACTCATAGTGAGAGGTTTCTTTTTTTGTGTTTGCGTGCCTCAGAGGCCCAGTGAGGACGCTGCTTGTGAACATGGCTGCCTCTGATTTAAGAAACCTTGGATTCAAGGAAAACCATAGCAGCAGACATAGCTGATAAACACCCAGGATCTCCCAGGTGTAGACTCCCAGGCTTCCTACAGCTACAGTGCAACTTTCCAGAGGAGTTAAAGATGTCTGTTGGGAATGCCTCTCAGGATACCATGAACTGAAATCAGGTGAAATGAATTCTTCCTGCATCTCTTACCTCAATAAAAACAAGTCAGACTGAATCCACCAGATGCCTGGCTCAGCCAGAGAGCTGTCTTCCTTCCAGGGAGGAAAGATGCTTCCCTGGGAAACTAGCCTTGCTGATTGCATCTTACCATCGGGGTAGCAAAGTGAATGGAGAACAAGGTCCCAGGGGCAGGACTTATACAGGATTACAAGCTCCTGCAAGTCCGTGCTGGAGGAGGAAAAGAACAGTTGATGGAGGCTGTGCTTCTCTGCCAGCAAAACAAAATTCTTACCAAGTAGAAGACTCATTTCTCTGTCTCTCCAACCAACAAGCCCTATCATTATTCGTTCTATTCCTCTTTACAGGATTAAAAGAATGGTTCTGCTAAAAATATACATGCAGAATTACATGGAAAGATAGAAAGCTTCCACAGAAAAGAACCTGGGAAACTGAGTCTCAGATAAACCAAGGAGAACTCTGCCCCACTGAATGACTACAAACTCCAGCCCCACCTTTTTGGACACCCTACCCAGTTAATAACACCATAGGAGTTGGAGATGGATTTGCCTTCACAGTTAAGTTGCAAGAAGCCGGACAACATTCTGCTGTTTTCCTTAACATCATTTCTGTGACTGTTTGGATATTGTTCAGCCTTCCTTTGCCATCTGTTCATATGTTCTCAGGGCATAACTTAGAAGCTGTTAGGATATGTAGACAAGTCTTATGTCATCCTAGCTAAACACCTTTGTCCCACCTTCTGCTTCAAAGAAACAGAGAGCAAATCCCTGGGTCAGGAAGTATTTTCTGATATAACAGACATAAATAGCATTTATAGTTTGAATAAAGCCCGGGCTACATGGAAAGTTCTAGCCAGATCTGGACCATACAAGACCCTGTCTCAACTGAAACAACAATTAAAAAAAAAGAAACAAAACATTGATGTTCACAGCAGTTTATATGGACAACAGCTTGGGCAGTCTAAATATGCAATCAAGAGAAGAAGGATCAGCTGTAGCCTGTACACATAATGACATTTTCTACAGCTGAGAAGGAACTACCTTGGGGGCTCATGCTCGGTGACCCCTGGAAGAACCCAATACATTAGTCTCCAGAGCGACCATCAGTTCAGCTCTCATTCACTGCAGTGATTTGTTAGCTAGAGTTTTCCATGTGGACAGTCATATTGGAGGCACAATATAAAATTTCTATATGCTCTGTTTGCCTCTCAATTCCATAAACATATTTCATCTGACTGTTTTGGTAGGGGCCTTCAGTGGGATGTTGGATAGAAGTGATGGTGGACATTTTGCCTTGTTTTTTCTTATCTTTAAAGAAAAAGCCTTTTGTGTTCTGCCAAACATAATGCCCACTGCAGAGTGGTAGCTTAGACTGATTACTTTAGAAGACAAATAGATAACTTCAACAAGGCAATCTAGTATTCTTTGGTATTTTTTCAAAAATTGGATTAATTTGGTCAAGTTTTATTTATCATGATGCATCTTTCCCTCAGAACTGACTTCTAGGGTCATTGCTGGGGATGCACTCTGGATTTTGTTTGTCCAAAAGATCTTTAATTCTCTCTCATTACCGATGGACATTTGAACAATGTATACAATTCTAGGCTGGAGGTTCTTTTCTTTCTTCTCTGGGATGCTGCTAATACTATTTATAAGTTTGATCTCAGCCTAATTGTAATTTATGGTCAGGTAACTTGTTTCCTTTCGGCAGGCTGTGGCATCCCTCTTGTGAATCTATGTGGGGAATTGCTGTGTGTGCTGAACCGGAAAATGCATACCTTTCAGTATTCTAGAAAAGAAACCAAGTTTCTGCCCAGCGCGTGCCTTTTCCTTAGTTCCTTTTGTAGTAGCTCAGATTCTCCATCTCTCTGTTCCTCCATGATGTACATCCAGTAACACGCTTCTGCACACCTCCCATCTAGTAAGGTAATGTCTATCCAGCTGTTTTTAAAGTTCCATTTTAGCTTAGCTATTATTCTTTCTTCCAGCAATTAAATATCCCATGCTAAAGGGCTTTATTTTGTCAAATCTCCCTGACATTTATTGATAGCGCACTTTCAGTCTCTCGTATTCTGAAATTCCTACTTTTAATTCTTTAAACAATTATACTATTATTTATATTACATGTCTGTATTTCCAAATTCTAATACCTCTCAGGATAGGTTTCTTGCATTTGAGTTTTCTGCCAACCGTAATTTGTTTCCTTCTGTTTTTAGATTTTGGACTCTGAGCTCATGGAATCTTTTGCATGCCAGTGAAACATATACTGAGGGTGTTTGTTTCTCTGCCAATACATTCCAGATGTTCCCAATCAAGAACTACTTTAACTTCTGGGCCTGAGATTTCCTGAACCAGAAAGATAGTACATACACGTTTGGGCCCAAGCCTGTGTGGAATCATATCTGAAACTGCTCACCCTCACAGACACACATTTCCTGAGTGGACCCAGAAGAATAAAACATATTTCCTTGTCTAGTAGTACTTTGTTTTTACTCACTTTTTAAAAACAAGTTTTTTTTTGGCTACTGTACTTAGGATGTTGTGTGTTCACGAAGGGTCAGCTTTCTGCCTTATGCGCTGCAGGTTGCCGTTGGGAACTACAGCAGTCATTCACCTCGGCTCTAGTCCATGGAAGGTGTCCAGTTCTCGGAGAGGACTCAGAGCGCCAGTATTCTCTCTTAGCTCTGCTTTTTAATTTTTTTTTATTGTTTTGCAATTTGTTTTGACTTTATATTAGGCTTTACTTCTGGAGAAGCCCTCCCCTCATCCTTTCAATACAAACTCAGCTTTGCATTGGAAAGGATTTGTTCTCCATGGCATCCCTTGTATCCAGGTATTATCCAGCAAGACAGATTTCTACACTAGCTTTCAGAAACTGCCCATTCCACACAGCTATTAGGCTGGTGAGACTCTGGCTGACTGGACAAGAGGATACATAACTATTTTGTGTTTAGATCCCTTGAAGATTTATATGGAGGCCTGCTTGATACAAAGGATGGTGTGATGGTCAAACTGACCTCAAAGGGCTCTTGGAGATGTTGAACAGACCTCAGAGATGGGTGAGTTGCAGGGAGGCATGGTGCAGAAGGGCATGGCCCTGCTGAACCCTGCTCTCTCAACTAGAGGCTGCAAATGGTGGCACCCAGTGTTGTTTGTGAGTGGCTTCTGAATGCATTTTGTTAATTCTCATTATGCTCAAAACCAGGATGGTTTCCATTTATGTAAATTAGGGTATTGCATCTGTGGGTTGGGTCTTGGTTTCTTTTGAAAAAATTAGGAAATTGGGCACCACCAACCTCACTGCTACACATAGCTCTTATCTTGAGCCGAACATCAGAGTCCCATTAGGGATGAGGTGAGTGCCTGAGATTTCACATTGGATATCACAATAAGCCTTCCTCATTAGTTACAGGTAAGTCCCCTTTTATAATAGGGCCACAGCCTTACAAACTCATCAGAAGTTGAAAATGCATGGAATATCCCCAGCCTATTAGCACCCTGGCTTAGCAACAGAGTGTACTGTAGAGTATCATTCTCCATGTACCTGTGGTTTGACTGGCAATTCACTGCCACCTCCCTTCATCTGGAAAAGGGTATCACATCACATTATCTCTAGATCAGGTAAAGAGAGAATTCATGGTTTATTTAATAACATTGTCAAGCTGATGACACTTATGTTTCAAGCCTTTAGCTCCACCTCCTTTGACAGAGGTGAAGTATAGATGACCTATGGTATATAGCAGGAGAGCAGCTATGGCTGCCTAGCTCTCCCTTGTGCTCTCCATCCTCCGTGGCTTACTGCCCCAAGAAGGAAGTCCTCTGAAAGCTTGCCATCAGATAACACACATAGGCACCTCCTGTTCCCTCAATTTACTAATTCTGAAATCTCAGTCACAATTTTGGTAGGACCCTTGATCCTTGCATGCCAGTTGTGTTCTGTTCAACCACTGGATCAAATACACAAGGAGTGACTGACAGTCTTCTTTTCAGGCATGTTCTGAAAACACGAACCCTATTTATCCACGGATACCCTTTAATAGTCAAAATTTAATCCACATGTGAGGCGGAAAAGCCACTGTAACCACTGGAAAATGACCTGCCTGCCCATTCTACTCTGCTTGGATTCCAAACGGCTCAGTGTGGGTCTGGCTGGAAGTCAGTCTCCCTCTTTGAACATCTTCCATTGGTGATTCAGAGCCAAGGCTGATGGTTCCAGGGGAGGGGGTAGTGGTGGGAGAAGCATTGGTGTCATTGTCTGATGGCTGAGGTTGGTTGTCGGGAGCTAGCTCTTCCATATATGGAGAGAAGAATGGAAGATGCAGGCTCTGGTGTCACACTTTTAGGCTCCAGGGGTCCATGCCACTGTAATAACTTTCACAGATCTCCTCTGACACGGTGTGTGTTTATTTTAAGTTGTTAAGTCTGCAAGGAGGTTTCTGTCACAGAAGGGGCAGCCCTGACTCTAAACAAGTGTTTTCCCCCCGATGCTCGATGAAAAATACAGTAACTCTTCACCATCTGTAGCTTTCTGTTTCACAATTTGTCACCATCATGAACCAATAATATTAGAATGGAAAATTCCAGAAATGAACCATTTCTAAACTGTTAAATTGTAATTATTCTGAGCAGCACAATGAACTCTCATGCTACCCGGCTCGGTCCCACTTGTGTCTAGCATATCCACCCTGTACATGGGACTCACACATCAGTCACTCAGGAGCTATCCAGCTATCTGACTGGTTGTCATGGAACACAATGGTTGTCATTGTGTTCAAATGACTGCCATCCTACTTTGTAATGGCCCTAAAGTGCAAGCGTAGAACTGCTGGCAATTTTATTAGAGCATGCTATTAAAATTATTTTATTATTACTTGCCTATTGTCACTTTTACCTGGACTATTTATAAATTAAACTTTGTCATGGATACACATGTGTAGAAAAAGTCAAGTATACATAAGGTCACAACTCTAGGACTTCAGCCACCTACTTGGGGGTCTCAGAATGTGTCCTTCACAGATAAAGGGGGAAATAACACATTCCGTTCCATGTAAAGTCCACAGTTATAGTGCTCTCAATTACAGCCGAGTCCATGGATTATTTGCAACTATAAAACTTCATATTCTCTAGGGTCTTATGCAGGAAGGGACCTGGATGAATTGTTTTATAAGATGAGCTGCCTGGAAAGAGGACATTGCTCTGGTCTTGGTTTGTGTGGTATCTCCGATCTGAAACTGGGCAAGCTCTCTTGGTGGTTTTCTGTTTGAAGAGGAAGCTGAGCTTGCTCAGGAGGGTCCTGTTGGGTTCTTCCATTGATTGGCTTGGTGAGCACAGTTCAAACACGCTGCCTTCTGGCCGAGAGGTTCCTCTTTCAAGGGCAAGTTTAGATTGAATCCCCAAGGCTCTACAGGGCCCGGCATTATTCTAGTCCCTAAGAGACTGCTTGGTTTGACTACCAGAGAGCCTGGCAGAAGACTAACCCTCCCTGAAGAATGCCAGACTTTGGGGGAAATTAGTCATCAAGTGACAACTTTCCCACACTTCAGTGTTTCTCCAGCAGCCACAGACAGACTGCCAAAACCAACAGCTTTGCCTCTGGAGACACTGGGTTGATTCCCCAAAGCTGCTCAGGCCCCTCATTCCATGTGGGAGTATGTTTCCCTCTCTTCTCCCCACTGCCCTGATGATGGAATAGACCAATGTCCTGCATATCTGCACTTCAGGTGGTCTAGCATGACCTCGATGCCTGTCAGAAACAGAGAATGCCCGTCAGAAGCCAGAGAACGCCAGTCAGGAAAAAGTGTGCAGTGTTTTCTCTTCTGCTGATCCTGGCCAGTGGTGTCAAGGAGATAAGAAGTTGCTGGTGCTCAGTGAAATACGACACTGCTGTTCTGATGTCTCTGGGACCTCGCCTCTCATGGTTTGGTCTCTAGGAATTGCTTAGCAAACACGTTTGAGTGACGACAAAGACGGGAAGGAAACTGGGTCACATCCGAAGTGCTTCATGTGCCTTGAAGCCCTTTTCTCGGTTATTTGAATTCAGAATATCTTTTATCCATATGGGCAGAGCAGAGAGAACTACGAAGTTTTCTCTATCTTTGTATATGAGTAGGAGTGAGGACAAAGAGTTGTGAATGAGCCAGACAGCCTTGGAAAAAAATAGAAGGATGGATCGGTGCAAGTGATCCCATCTAAACATCCAGAAGACGAGCTAAGGATAAAGCTTCTGGCAGAGTGCTTGCCTGACACACACAAGGCTCTGGGTTCTTTCCCCAGTGCACACTTCCCCAAAGTCAACAGAAAGCTAGACTGTCACCAGCAGTCATGGAATATACAAGTAGAAAGACAGCCTAATGCTAATCACAAGTCACCTCTGTTTTATAAAGACGAGGCTTAATCATGTAGAGAAACCCCGTTCTCTCCTCTAAATGACCGCCTGTCTTTTATTTTTTATTTATTTATTTTGTTGTTGTTGAGATGTCCACAGTAGGCAGAAGCTTCTAGGCATAGGATAATGGCAGGGTACTGCATCACAAAACAATGACCCAGCAAACCTCAGTGTTCTTTTTAAAGAGAAAGTGGCCAAATGGAAGGGAGCTTTGTGGGAAGGGTCTTCGGGTAGTGGCAGGAAGTACTAAAGGGAACTCGACCTGATGACTGGCTGGCCATCAAGCCCCAAGTCAACCGGTTGGTAAGTGAAAAGCATGTATTCTGTGAGCTGGAACATGCTAGATACATATATGTTCAAGCACATACCTCTACGACTGCAGGAAAGTATAAGCCTTATAGATAAGAGTAACCATGTTGGTGCCGTAGTCTATATCCACAATACCAGTTACTTAGGAAGCTGAGGCAGGAGGATCAAGAGACCGTGGTTACCCCCCCGGCAGCAGTAGTGAGCCTTCATATCAAATTTTAAAAAGAAAAGAGAAGACAATGAATAGTTGTGAATACAAAGATAAAAAAACTAGGTTCATAGAACCCATGCTTTGAAACAAGCTTAAGAAAGTAGGACTGAAATTATTTTGTGAAAGTGCTACACCCTTCTTCTGCTATTCAATGTCCTAAAGCAATCAGGAAAAATAGGTTGTATCCTGCCAAACACTTGAGGAAATTCTATTGATAAATTTGTGGATAATGTGCACATCTGTAAAAACTCATTAAGCGAGCAAACTGTTAGCCTAGCAGTTGTGCAAGTAATGCTCACATGTTTAATGAGACATTTTTAAAACACAGAGAAAGGACTAAATTGTCACTAGCATGCAGGGAAGCCATTTGGATAAGAAAGGCCTCAGCTATTAGGAAAGGAGACAATACTCGTGGCTATCATGCAAAGGTGTCTCTGGGCACTTTATCCTCACGGTCAAGAGGCCAAGGGACTCCTGCTACCTGCTAATCTGCACGTTGTTCTCTGTGCATTGCTCACTCATCCGCCTCATACAAATGTGTAGACACTTGCTTCCTGGTTGGCTGCAGCACACTTCCGGCATCTGCTTGGTATTTCCAGTCCCCTAGCACCAAGCTACCGGGTATAGATCCAGAAGCTGACCTTACGAGGAGTTTACGGAAGGCATAGCACCAACCCAGAGTGCATGAAATCACTGAGCAGACCATCTTTCTCTTCCCAAACAGAGCCCTGCCTTGTTGCTTGGTCTTTAAGGGGGCACCCGTTGCTCAATCTCCCAGACGCCGCTGTCTATAGAGTCCAGAAAACCTCTGACAGTTGCGTGTTTCTTCATCACTGCGCAGATGGAGCTCGCAAAGGGGTTTTCATTGAAGGCTGCTTTCTCAGACCCTGGTGTCCTATGCCCTGCACACCTACCCCAGGCCTGAATGGGAACCATGCCCAGGCCCCTGTGCTGCCTGTGGGGCTGGGGGGATAGAATTGCTGACTGTGAACACCAACCAGCTGCTGAGCTGGAGCGCGGCCTTTCCCATCTCAGCCTCTCCCAAGAGTTTCCTTCCCAAACACCAACAGAGCCAGGCGTCTATGGGTACTTCATACGGCTGGAAAGGGCAGTGGCTAGCCCTTAGAACACTCATTTCCTGCCCGCTGAAGAGGCCTCTTTAGAACAGCAGACTTGGCTTTCTTCCCGTCTGTTCGCTGAGTGACTTAGTATCTCCTTTTTAATGTGCTCAGGAGAATTTGCACCGCCCTGCAGGCTTGGCTTCTAAGTGGTTTCCATGAAATGAAACCACTCCACTCCAGGGGCCCAGTGGTGAGCTCCCAGGAACTATCTATAGGGATTGCTTCCCTTCCAGCATCTGTTCTGACTAGCTCTCAAAAAAATCAGCTGCATCTCATCTCATTACCAAACCTCTTGTATTTTCTAAGTCAACTTCCTGCTTTAAACTTTGATAGAAAAGTCAGCGCCCTGTTCTAGGTAAGGTGCTGTCCAGTCTGCATCCTGCATGCCCAAACTTATCACCAGGGATTCATATTCTCTCTCTCTCTCTCTCTCTCTCTCTCTCTCTCTCCCTTTCTTGTTCCCTCTCTTCATCTCTCAATATTGTCCTTAATTGCATATAGCATAAGCTAAGAGATGACTTTCTGTGTGGGGTTTGAAAGCATTGCTGAATGATTACACGGCCTGTGATTCTTTCGGATGTTTGATATTCTCATTGTTTCTTTGGTATTGGTTTTGTTACTCCTTCCTTCAGAATTACCAGGTTCTAGGGAAAGCAGCCCCCTTTCCCTTATTCTCTGCCTCTCAGGGCACCTTAAAACTTTTTGATGAACATTTTATCCCCATGCCTTGTTCCTTGAGTTCTGGGGTAGGTCATTCGTAGTTTACCCTCTGTTCAGTGGGGGATTTTGCCAGCCTTGTTCTGCATTCTAAAAGCCTGATTAATCATCCTGTTTGACTACCTTGATGGATTATGCAGGTGCATGCGCGTGATTGGATTTAGATTTTCATAATTAAGGGACATTTTGGAGGTCAGGTAAACTGCCACCCCAAAGAAGCAAACTTCAACAACTTATAAATGCCATTTAGACAGATGTGAATGAGGCTGATTGTCTCCGAGTGGTGGTTCTCACCCTGTGGGCTGTGACCCCCCCTTCACAGGGGTCACATATCAGATATTAACATTATGATTCTTAACAGTAGCAAAATTACTGTTATGAAGTAGCAACAGAATAATTTCCTGGTTGGGGTTGCTACAACATGAGGAATCGTATTAATGGATTGCAGCATTAGGAGGGCCCTGACTGGCAAACACACCATTCATACTGGCAAAAAGAATTCCCAGTTGGTGTCTGCTTCTTCTTCTTCTTCTTCTTCTTCTTCTTCTTCTTCTTCTTCTTCTTC
>LOJH01009946.1:15107-28880 GCA_001685095.1 Ellobius talpinus
TCTCTCTCTCTCTCTCTCTCTCACACACACACACACACACACACACACAACATCTCATCATGTTCTAAGTTTACCATTTTGTCTTCTGCCATTTGTAGCTGTTCTGAAGCACATGCAGCCATTACCCAGCCCTGCCTAGTGCTTCAGCCACACAGATGTCTTCCCATCCCCAGCATACAAATGTCTTCTCCTGTGTGTTCACATTGCCTTCTCTGGCCTGTTCCTTACTTCCTTTTAAGGTTCAGCCTCGATGCCTCTTCTCCCTTGAAGTTCTGCCTCATCTCCTTCACTGGGACAGGTGTCATCCTTAGGGTTCTCAAGGCTTTCACTCTCTACCTGACCTATGATTCCTACTGTGTGTCTGTCTGCCCTTTTAGATCTATCTTTGCCAAGTCAGGTGGCGTATCTCCCCTGGTGACCTCTGCACCTCTCACCTGGTGCCTGAATAGTGAGGGTTGAGTGAATGAACAGAGCAGGTTGGTGTTTCTTCCTTGAGTCTGCATTCACAGCCTTTAAGAGCTAATTTGCATAGGCTTGCAGATTGAAAGGCTGCTCAGAAGGTTGCTCCCCTCAGAGACAGGCTGGTAAGGACTTCATTGGGGAGTTGGCAGGTAATCCAACCCATCCTGAACATGATGCTAAGGAGTGCTTTGCAGCATCTTTTAATTACAGTCTCTATTCCTGCACCTCCCTCAATGATAGCCTTCCCGTTTTGTGACTTCTTGTCTTCGTTGATGTGACAGCTGCTGAGACGGTTGCTTTGGAGTGGCCGCATTCTGTGTGAGGATAAATACCTTACCTGACGGGGCTTGTCATTTGCCATGCCGCGCTGTGAGAGTGAGATGCAAGATGCAGCTCTTGGCTCATTCAGCAGTGTGGCTTCTCTGGAATGCTGAGTGCACTGCCTCCCGCCTCTGGGGGCTCTGCTCTGAGGGGCTCATTTTTATACACAGGCAAAGACATATCTCCTGAAGGAGGGGAGGAGCCTGTTTTACAGCTTACTGTTTTGGTGAACAAGGCTCTCTGTGATACTGAGGCCATTGTAACCTGCCTAAGAGGTATTGGTTATTAACTTGGAGAAGTTTACAGAGAGACTGTGTTTGGTCTCCAAGACATTTTAAATTTGATGTGATAAACGGGTGACCTTGTTCTTTATTTATAGAGGTGCCATATTCAGATAGACAGTTGAGCATCTGCCAACATTAACCTTTTTTTTGCATAGAGCCATGCATTACTTTGGGGACTATTTGAACCTATTAGTTTTCTCTTAAGCGCTGTTGTTGCCACCTTGGCTTGTCTGAAATCAGCCCATTATGCCATGATCTTTAATAATGAGAGCTAATAATAGAGTATAACAAGAGCAACGAAGCTGATGCTGACCGTCTTCTGGAATGTGTGTCTGTGTTCGGGTTGTGTTTGATGTTAATGAAGTGGTTCTGATTGAATTTTGTAGAGAGGTCTGTAAGCATCTGAGGACTGTTGCGACTGTGACTGTTATCCTTTAATCAAAGTGCTGCCTAAAATGAATATATGTATATATATATATTTGCTCTTTGCAAAGCCTAACCTGATTCATAAAATGAATATATATATATATATATATATATATTTGCTCCTTGCAAAGCCTAACCTGATTCATAACATCGATAGTCACTTATTTTGTGACTCTCTCTGTGTCTCAGGTTCTCTTTTGTGATTTGTACAGTTCACATAGATTGCCTGTCTATCCTGTCATCGGTGTGTGTTTTAACCCTTAGCCTGCCATATCATCTGGTTTATTTAACAAGTAGTGTGGTAATGCACAGAAGAGCATCACCACAAAGGTGGGTCCGACATCAAAGCAGGTCTCACTCTGCTCCCCTGGACCCCCTCATTGCCTTTGTTACTGGTGCTTGACACAGAGGTGCTGACTCTCTGGGAGTTAGCCTCCTCTTCCCGAGTCACCTGTCAGCATGTCCAACCTGTGACCAACAGACCACAAGTGTCCTAGGAGAGCTGTGGGTGTCCCAGCCTGACGCAAAATTAGGAACTTATATTTTGACATGTTTTTGATATTGTTGCTGTCTTGTTTTGTTTTGGTAACTCAGTTGCACTCAAGTGTGAACTCTGTAGACAGCAATGTTATGTTGCAGTGTAAGAATGTTATGTGGACCTGGGATCTTCTACCTGAAGGTCTTCTGCCGAGGTCAGTCCTTCTCCCTATTGACATGAATTTCCAAAGTTAGCATTGCTGCTCATTTTCAAGTTCTCTTTAGGCTGTAGCTACTTCAGGAAGACTCTGGACTAGGGATTGTGAAGAAAACACTATCACTCACGACTGGAGGTACCAAGGGTCTGAATCCAGCAAGAGCCTTCTTGCTGTTTGGTCCCTTGACAGAGGCGTGAGTGAGAGGAGGCCACTCCCCTCTGTTTGAAGCCCCTTCTGAGGATGAGATGTAGTTTGTTACTATTGTAGTTCATGTATTCTTAGTGTATGTAGAGAGAGAAGAGTGGACCACTTTAGTCAGTGGTCTGTGCCGGTACCCAGTTTATTAATGATTGAACTCAAGTACAAACCCATTTCTAACAACTGCCAAACCCCAAGCTCTAGCTTTGCTTCTTTGCCTCCCATCTCCTTGAAGGTCAGTTTTTTAAATGTATGTACCGAGTCATAAAGTATCTCCTCTTAATAACATATGGCTTAGTCCTTGGCTCCGTCCAGGATCCTAATGTATCTATTTGGCAGCTATGTTCATTTATTTAATTGCTTTATAATTTTAGCTGACATTTTCCATCAAGATCTGTTACAATTATAAAGCAATTTTCACAGTAATTTTTGAAGGTACATGAGAGTTTCCATAGTGTCCTTACCACCTGTTATGTCAGAGAAGATTTTACTATATTTTAGTTTTTCAAAAAACATTTCAGTCCAGAGAATAAAACACATTGTATTCTGCACAGATTCTCCTTGTGTCAAGCATGTTCAGTAGAAACAAGTGCAAATAGGGCAGGGTGTCTGGCTCAGTGGGTTGATTGCTCACCCAGCATTCATGAGCTCCCCACTCCTACCCTTTGGGTTTGATCCCTAGCATTACGTAAAACTGGGCATGGTGATGCTGTTAGTCAGGGTGCCATCGAGGATCAGAACCAATCGAATTAATATACATTACAGCAGGAATGAATAGGTTGGCTTCCATGCTGCTGGCTGGGTAGCCCAGCAGCGGCTGTTCGCACTCTTCAGAGGCTGACAGTCTGTAACTGCTCAGTCCACAGGCTGGATGCTCCACCAGTCTCAATCTGGTGCTCAAGGCCTGGAGAACACTGGCATTCAGCTCATGCTAGAAAGCTAAGAAGGCTGGATTCCATTGTCAGTGGTGGATGGTGCCTGCAGGTGCAGCAATAGCATAGATGTACTTAGTAGCATAGAGCCCAGGGAGTTTGAGGCTAGCCTGGGCTACACCAAAACAAAACAGAAACAATGTACATACCCCGTAAACCCCCACAAAAATACAGATACGTTTTCTAGCTCTTTTTATGGATTGTAAGCATTTATGTTAAAGTCCAGGTAAGGATACTTTTCCTCTTGTGTTTGATTGTCTTGCTAAAGACCATGATGAAATAAGGGATTAATAGTACTTTGTGCTCTTACAGAGGGCATGGGTTTGGTTCCAGCACTCAGATCAGGAAGGCCAGAATGGTCTGTAACTTCAATTCCACGGCATCTGATACCCTTCTCTGGCCTTTACGATCCTCTGTACTCGTATGATATACATACAGAAACACACACACACACACACGATAAAATGTAAAATGGACCATAGATAACACCTTCTTAATCTTTTTTTTAATCTACAACCTGTTTGCCTGAGAAATTTTTACCTGACCCCAGGTATATAGATATATAAAATAAGTGTACAAATTGGCATTTGTGGAGAAGAATTCATCAAATAACTTATTTTAAAGCATTTATTTGATATATCTATATATCTATATATAATTTTTGTCATTTAGTAAAGATGAAAACAAATTTGCCTTAACAAGATGGATATCCTTGTCCATACTTATATAATGACTTAAATCTTTGCTAACTGTTTGATCATGTAGGACATAGAGCATTTTCCATGTCTTTGATTGTTGATCAGCAGATTGGTCCTATGATGCTGGGTGCTGGGAATGCTACTTCATACAAGTACATAATACAAAAGAGCAGAAGCATATTTTAGGGCCGTTTTAGAAAGTTTTGAAACTCTGAGCTAATCTAAAACCAAAATTTATTGGACCATTTATTTTTTAAATGAAACTCAAGTGAGTAGCTCAAACAGTAATTTTGAAAATCAAACAGTTCAGCACAGTATCATCCAAAGATACACCATTTGATACATGCTGAGGAATGACAGTGGGGAAAATTTAAAGGCTTTTTGTTTTTATAACTAAATTATGTTCCTATAAGAGCGGAAAACTTCATGTGAACAGTAAACATGCTGTATTTTAGAACCTCTCGCATCTGAAATCTGAGCCAAGCTCCTGTAGGCAGTGCTGCTGGTGTTATAAGTGATGACAGCATTTTCATTGCGAGGTTGGATTTAGTGTTCAGAACAGAGGCTACAGTGACATTGCAAAGTGAAACATGGGAGAACATGGCCACACATGCCTCAGACATGTTACATGTTTTAGTTTAATTGTTCATCATTACACACTGAGCCGAAAGTTCCATATCTCCCACATTCTGTTACAGGACACTGTATGGGTTTCATCACACAGTTCTAGAAACCGTTGGGCTGGCAAGATCACTCAGCAAACAAAAAACACTTATCATGAGTGTCTAGGGACCTGAGTTCAATCCCTGAGAGCCATATTGGAAGGAAAAACCTTCTGAAAGTTTGACCTCCTCGTGCACACTGTGGCACACAGTTAACTGCACTCACACAGCATACTCTCACACTCACATATACACACACACTTGCACTCACTCACACAGTGCACACACATAAAACACACACACAGAAGAAAAACTGAGGTGTAAAATAAACTTCTCGTGTGATTTGACTCGATTCAGACTAGACAATGCCTATTGTTCCATTGCAATCACAATGGGAATGAAATTGTCATATTAGTGAGTGGCATACTGCTTTTAAAATTAGTTATCTGGGAAGGTAGCAGGGCTAACACAGTGCATGCAGCCCTGTATTAATCTCCAGGAAAGCCCCCCTCACACCCCCACACACATATAATTAACTAGTTACCACTTCTGTCTGGGAATATGCACTGGAGTATTTATGGGTAGATGGCCAGGGGGATACAACTAAGATCAGTTCTTTACAAGAGAGGAAAAATAACTGAAAATATATTACCTGTACAGAAAGGGAGAGAGAGAAGAAATAGCAAGCCAGCAGGCGGAGCTGTTAATAGCGGGTGAGTCTGGGAGAGGGCATGTGGTGTCTTTTGTATCTGTTTTATTCTTTGGACAGTTACAAATTTGGAGTCACTCCCAGATAAAATATTCTTAAAAGAAAATCAACTCATACCCAAAAGAAATAAATAACTACTTATTATTTAGGAGAAAAAGGGTGTATATGCTCCATTTGGGGTTCATTCTTCCTACGTCGGTGTCTTTAGATTGCTCTAGAGCTGGGATTTGGTGAGCACCTTAATAGGTCATGATGCAGAGACTAAGAGATGTGCATAGCATGAGACAAGACTCTCTTGTGGAGTTATGAGTCTGTGTTAAGTGTTTTAGTTAGCGTGTTTCACGTCAGCTAGGTACTTCTGTTCTACTGTTATCCTTTCACAGATAAGGAAGCTGAGCCTGATAACGTTCCCGTTCTTACCCTTGTGCAGTAGGGCTGAGACACCAGCATGCAACACCCGCTCATAACTGTTGTGTTTTCATTAGACTTTGGGTATGTAGTTGTGTGTATGCCGATCTAGAACATTAAGTTCGGAATAATCATTTTAAGTCAGTTCTGAAAATTTGCTAATGAGATTCTAGGTGAGTATAAAAGTATTCATAAAATGATAATTGTATTATGAACATGTGTTGGACGCTTTACACGCCAGGTTTTACTCCACTACAGTATAGTTGTCTCCTGAAGGTCCTGTAACAGGGTACTTTTACTCTCCACATTCAAGGTTAGAGAGCTTGCTCAAAATTTTACCACCTCTAAGTTATAGATCTGTAGTGTATACTCCGCTAGATGCTCAATTGGAGAGAGAGTGGAATAAAATTACCACTCATTTTGGAGGTACATGCCTCAAAGATGCTTTCTAAATATTATGACATAATGTATTATCCAGGTAATATCTGCTCCAGACTTACTGGAAATCCAATTAAAAGAGTTCCTCATTCTTTCTCTTTTTAATCCTTTATTTACAGTACAAAATTTAAACACGATCTTGGTTCTGAAACTGATACTTGCAGGTCTGTGGATCCCACTCTGTGGCAAGCCAGGAAGCACACACAAGCTGGTTCAGCTTATCAGACTCAAGGGTGAATGTCACTCAAGAAAAGGAAACCTGATTCACTCTTGATCTACATTACATTTCTCTGGGAGATTACCATGGGAAGGTTGACTTTACAGTTGAGGCCTGTGGGAATATTTTCCTCTGATCTTTCTCATCACTAGAAGTCCTTCATTGTTTTTCCAAACACAGTGCACTTCCCATCCAGCCAATCACATTTAGAATATGTGATTTAAAAACAAACAAACAAACTGGAAGCCATTTGGACTGGACCACTGGAAAGCAAGCCTGGAGCTGAGTGTCTTGAGTTTTAATTTTTTTCAACTGCAAATGGCCCCTAGTAAATACTGGTGACTCCATTGCCATCTCCACAGAAATGCTACCCTGCTCAGGAAATCCTTCATGACTCTGTGGAAGGTGCTCACTTTGTTTTCTCTCAGATCACCATCTTTTCTGGATTCTCCAGTGCAGAACTATCTGAGCTCCTCTGCAGTCATAGGCACTAGGTCTGCAAACAGCCTGATGTTTGTATGGCCAGCTTCCTAGCTGCCATTGCAGACATCAGAGAGCACCACTGGGTTGACTGGGCTGGAACTGGCCACCCCATGGCTCTGACCCAAGTTCTTAGCTCTTAATTCAGCTCAGTAAATAATTAGGATCCTAGGCTTGGTGTGATGGTACATGACTTTAATCCCAGCACTTGGAGGCAAAGGCAGAATTTTTTGCTTCTATCTTTGTTTGTTTTTTTTTGTTGTTGTTGTTGTTGTTGCTTGTTTGTTTATTTGTTTTTTCAAGACAGGATCTCACTGTCTAGCCCTGACAGTCCTGGAACTCCCTATATAATGAGCTATATAATGAGACTCTGTCTCAAAGAGTCAGGCTTCTATTTGTTATGACTTGAGTCTGAAGTTCCCCCCCCCTCCTTACTTATATCTTAAAGACCTGCTCTCTAGTCTGGCTTGCCTGTTTTGTAAGCTGTGGACCTTTTAGACATGGAGCCAGCTGTTGAATGTAGTTTACTATGAACAGCATTCGAAGGGTATACCTACCCATGGCTCTTACCTCCCCCTTTGGGCTCTTATCTGATGGCATGTGAATAGCTTCAGCCACACGCTTCCAACTCTCTCAGCTGAGCCACTCTGCCATGCTTTCTCAGTGGTTGGTGATGTACTAAGACCCCCCCAAAAAAACTGGGAACCAAAAGAAATTTGTCCTTAATTCTTTCAGATATTTTGGCCACAGTGAAACAAATGTAATTAGTCCTTAATGAGTAGTGAGTGTACATCCTGACTTTCTGAATTAAAACATCTACTTACCCAGCCCATGTCTATTCATTTCTCTACCTCCTAGGAAAATGTTTACTGAACAGCAGTACCCAGCAGATGAATGTGTTGGGTTCTCAGTATTAGAAATAAGCTGGGTGAATGTCCTCCCTTGAGGGTGTTTACTGTGTAGTGGAGAAGACAAAAAGCATGTGGGAAATAGTGTCACGTGACATGGGATAAAGCAGTGGAGAAACCACTAAACATCTATACACTGAGTTCCAAGACAGCCAAGGCTACATAGTGAGACCTTGTCTCAAAAAAGGGGGGGGGGACTTCTAATTCTTAAATTTGAGGTTCATGATGAACAGGAGACTTGAGACAAATGATCTTGGCCCTCCTTGTCCTGCGCAATTTTTGATGGCTATGTCATGCTTCACAGCTTCGGTTGCCTGTTAAATGAAGACGCCCAGGAGGCAAGTTGACAGACTTTAAGGCCCTCTACATGAGTAAGGTGTTCTCTGGCAACCCTCAGCCCTGTCCCAGGGCTTTGCCTTCTCATCACCCTGCTCTCACTCTCAAGCTTTCTCATCTGTTTGACTCATGCAGAGTTGGGGTCTTCTGACCTTTCCTGCTTGTTAGAAGTGGGCTGTTCTGTTGTCTTAGGGGCTTTGTTTTGAAAACGTGTTTTGGTTAGAATGGAAATGAAATCATTTTCAAGGTCACTGGCTGATACCTGTGGGGGATTTATTCCTCTGGCTTCTGTATGTGAGTGTGTTTGATGTTTTCTTCTCACCCATCTCCTAGGACTGAGCATTAAGTCCTCACGGCATATGGGAGCCACAGTTTCTACAATCTTTGTTTCATCTACTGATTCAAAAGATATACATGTCTTGTTTTCATCTCTAATTGGTTTTACATAGCTTCAGCTTCACTTAATTAGGATTTGTAGGAGAAACGCCACATCTGTTTCACCAGAAGTTTGAAAGAAAGCATTGCTTGAGTGGTAGATGAAATGTTCTTTTGTTGTGTGATATGACTTAAAAGGAGGCACGCTGTGAAACCACTGTGGAGGAAAGTTGAGACTTGGCTGTTAGAGTGCCTGCCAAGTTAGTACGAGAACTTGAATTCGGATCTCCAGCACCCTATAAAAAGTAAAGTGTGGGGCACTTACCTGTAGCTCTAGTGCTAGGGATCTAGAGCCAAGATGATCCTTAGAGCTCACTGACCAGACAGACTTGCCGAGTCAGTGAGCTCAAGATTCAGTCAGAGATGAATGGCTCCCAAAAGTCAGGTAGAGCGCAACAGAGGAAGTGACTTGATTTTGGCCTCTGACCTCCACACATGGGTGCATATATGTGTGCAGGTGTGTGTTCGTGCCGTGTACACACACGTACACACACAATGAAATTCTGTCACATTTCTGACAGTGAAACTCACAGTGACCCTGGGTGACACTGAGTCATGTTTTGAGGACCGTGGTCTTGAGGTTTCATTAAGTTTTGTTGTTTTGTTTGTTTGTTATTCAGTTCTACTCTTCTCAAAGGGTGGACACCTACATTGTGCCTTGTGCATTTTGTCAGAATTGCACACCTGTACAAATTCACACTGAGAAAAGGTGACATGACACATAGCTAAACATAAATAAGAATCATGGGTCAATTTAAGTTGTAAGAGCTAGTTAGTAATAAACCTGAGCAATAGGCCAAACAGTTTCTAATTAATATAAGGCTCTATGTGTTTCTTTGGGACCAGGTGGGACCAAAACTTCCTTCAACACCCTTATATCTCCAACTATGAATACTTCCTTCCTTTCTCAGTAGTAACCACGATTTTGATGCTGTATATTTAAATACATTTTTCTTCTTGAGCTTCATATAAGTATAACCATGTAATATATATGCTTTGTTTCTGTGTTCTTTTTTATATATTTATCCTTTCTCCCTCTGCTCTCTTTGTGCATGTGTGTGTGCATGCATGCATACATGAGGGAGAGAGAGAGAGAGCTTGTATGTGTTGATTCTTTTCTTCTACCTTCATGTGTTCCAGGGATTGAACTTACGTCTTTAGGCTTTGAGGCAAGTGTTTTCACTCATCTGAAACATCCAGAGAGCCCAAGTTCTGTCATCTTTTTCTATCTTTTTTCTAATGTTGTTCTTTTGAAATGTATTTCAGTGTAGCAGTAGTTTCATTTTTCCCCACTGCAGAGTTTCACATTGTTTAGGTAGACTGCCATCCTTTTCTGTTGGTTTCAGTTGAGCTTTTAGTTCTGTATAGAACCTGTATGTGTTCTTACATAGTTGCACAATTACACATGTATGCACAATACCTGGAGGAGAATTGCTGGTCAAAGTGAAGATATAAATTCAGTTTTGGTAGATCTTGCCAAAACATTTCCATTGTGGATATAGCTCTTACCCTGTCGCTACACTGAGTTTAGCCCACAGCTTATTGTCAAAATCATTAGATATTGTTAGTTTTGTGTACAAATATTTCTTGTCATCGTGTGGGTATACAGTATTCTCTCTTTGTGACTTTTTTGCATTCTTGCTGATACAGAATGGTATTGAGCATCTTTTCAGATTCTTTTTGTCCAGTTGTATGTCTTCCTTTGTAAGGTTCCTATTCAAGTTTGTTTCCATTTTTTCTTTTAATTTAGATTGTCTTTTCCTCAAAGTTGTAGCAGGAATTGAGTTTTAAAGTTTTATATTTACGCTTGGATAGATTGTCCAAACTTCCTCCATTTCACAGGAGTGGAACTAGTGAGATAAAGTGTGGTGTTAGGTGCTTATAATCCTAGTACTCAGGATGCTGAGTTAAAAGGATATGAATCAGAAGCAGCCTATGCTACATAATGAGACTATTAATCCCACTGGGTGAGAATAAGACCACTACCACAATTTTAGAGCCAAATTTGAAGCAAGCTTTATTAAATACTGGCCAGGACGATGGACACTGTCCAGGTCCATTCTTGATATTCACAGGTTATGGCCTCAAATCACACTAGTCAGGGGTTTATAAAGGCAGACCCCACAAGGCTATGTACTTCCAGCCTTAGTTCAGTGGGATCAGGCATACCTCCTGATGTATTTCCTGTCTATATAACACCCCCACTCCCCCACCCTCATCCCTATGTATGATCAGGTACCTCCTATGTGGTTGGGGCAACCAAGCTTTTTCTACAGACATGAAAACATATGACTTGTTATCTTACATGAACAACAGCCCCTAGCATTCTAGGAATCTGTCCATGGGCAAATAGGGCTTATAGGTTAGGAGTTTTGTTTTATTGGTCTTTTAAGTACAGTTATTAAACTTAAAACATAACTTTAGGGCCTGGAGGAGATGGATCACTTAGTAAAGAGCTTGCTTGCAAGCACAAAGACCTGAGTTTGATCTCCAGAACCCATGTGAATATATCTGGATGTGATGACATTGATTTGTGATCTAGGTGATGGGGTGGCAGAGACAGGCAGATCCCTAGGGTTAGCCTAGTCTACTCAGTGAGTTTCAGATTCAGTGAGTGGCTTTGTCTCAATAAAAACAAGATAGATGGCTCCTGAGGAATGATACAGCTTGAGGTTGTCTCCTGTCCTCTACATGCATGCATGCACATTCCCATGCAGAAGTGCACCTCGCATACATGAACATGCATGCACATATACACTTATGCACACACTTAAAGAAAACCCTACAGAATGGGTCCAGGTATACCTGCTTTTTAGGTAGGCTGCAATAAGAATGACACAGGAAGTATGAGTCACCAAGCACAAAGCAGTAAGCTCTGTTCTAGGCATGAAGAAGGCTCAGGCGAGTAGCATCTAAATTAAGAAAAAGAAAATCTATTCTTGTATCAGGGGTCAGATTCATTAAGACATTTTTATGTTGTGCCCCCCAGCCCCCATTCTCTTTATGTGCCCTTACCTGCTTCCTATTCTTTTGCAATACAAAGAGAGAATGGTCACATGTATAATGCATACTAGGCTAACGTGGCTGATTTGTTACAAAGGCACACTAACGGTCATATGAATTCTCCTAAGAAGCTTGCCTTTGCAAGGGAGACAAATGGGGAGTAGAAGTGAGTTTCTGAAAAGAGGGCACTGAGATAAAATGTAGAAGTGGCACTCAATTAGAGCCATCTCCCTGCCCTGGTAAGGAGCATGCAGGAAAAGGGCCTGGGTTTTGCCTTTCCTTTCTTCCTCCGCCTTTGTTACTTAGCATCTCAGAGACTCACTTTGTTCATCTGTGAAGTAGAGAGAGCAGCACCTTCCTTACACAGCCTTGCCCTGAGGCTTTGCAGAGTGGCTGACCTCCAGGCAGCGAGCACTGTTTTGGGAGCTGCTAGGATGAGATGGGCGCTGTTCACGGGGAAAGTGCTGGTGTTGGTGAGGATGATGAAGGCACCACTTTGGCTAAGAGGGACCATGCCTGCCTCTGCTATCTCCAGGCTCAGTGAAAGCTGTTTCAGGGCAGAGGCAATAGCAGTTCCAAGGGGGCGGTGCTTGTTGCAGCAGGAAGAGCAATATTAGAGAAAAGGCGCCTCTCACCTTGGAGGAACCTCTGTAGGTGCCCATTGACTACCGGGGCATTGTTCCTTGATGCCTCTTTGCATATCAGGCTCAGGGCTTGGGCCAACCCAACCTGGGCATCCCAAACGACTTACAATGGACTTTATTGTTTGATTTGGGTATTTCAAATTATGTGTAAACAGGGCTGTAGTAGAACCTGTCTTTAATCTCAGCACTATGTAGGCAGAAGCAGGAAGATCTCTGAGCTCTAGGCCAGCCTGTCTCACAGAGTGAATTCCTGGACAGCCAGGGTTATGCAGAGAAAGTTAGTAAGTGCAGACTTCCAATGTGGACTCACACTCCCTCCATCTGACTTTGTGGACTTGGATAGGTTGCCTTCCTGAGGTTTCCTAATTTTTAACAAACAGCATGTGCTATGGTCCCCATCGGCTTAGAGAGAGGACTGAGAGATACAGAATTTGAAAATATGACCAGGCACGCAGTTGGTGGCCGTGGTGCTGAGATAAATCCATGGACTTGATGAGTAGTGTCAAATTCAGTGATGCTTATCTATGAGCACAGTGGAGGGTACAAAGAAAGGTGTGTTTTAAGCTTGCCTACCAGACCATGTAGACTCACTCAGCCTCAACTGTGTGTTGTGGCTACAAGCAGGCTTTGGTTCTATAATTCTGTCACCAAATGTTCTGCACTCTTTGGAGCAATTGCAATTGAGATAAATCTGCTATATAACTAGCCTACCATTGAGCAACGTATAATTTACCGACATTAAACACACTCACCTGCACATTAAAATGGTGAGTGGGATAGTGTAGCCTTATTTTTTTCTCTCCCCCTCATTAACTGTGATGCCCTTAAATGTGCTTTAAAGGTAGGTCAGGCAGTACTGAGGGGCCTGGTTGGCCTCCTGGGCTTCTACTTTTGTTGCCATTTCTTGAGCTCTCTGAGATGAATGGCTGTCTGGATGAGGAGCTTTTCTGCAGTAGTGCACAGCCCCCACAAAGCACACTGTACTGCACTGCACTTCCCCCAGCAGTTACACACCTATGTCTCCTACCCTTTGTGGCTACCCACTGTAACATCATCTTCAGGGCCTCACATGGATGTTGTGTGAGTAGACCATAATATACCACATGTAAAGAGTTCAAGCATCACGTCCCCTGTCCTTGTGTGTTCCGAGGCCAGGGAGAGTCACAGCAGAGCAGACCAAAGGCTGATGATGGCACAGGCTTACTGAAGCTTGAGCAGTGTTGCGGATGGAGGGGTGTGACCTTGTCAAACAGTCCATCTGTAGTGAGGCCCTGCAAATAAAGCTTCCAGGGCGGCAGCTTTCCTGTTCGACACAAACAAAAAAAAAAAGAGTTTAACACAGCGTTTTGCTGTTTGCTAAGGCGTACTGTAGAGAGATTCCCTAATTTTCAAAAACAACAAAAAAATAGCCGGACCATTTTAAAACGCGGCTTCCTGGGCCCTGCCGCTGGTGCAGACTCCGGCTATGGTGCATTTCTGGGCCCGGATGTTTGTGTGCCCACTCGTGGTCGGGAATA
>LOJH01009947.1:1260-17578 GCA_001685095.1 Ellobius talpinus
GAGAGAGAGAGAGAGAGAGAGAGAGAGAGAGAGAGAGAGAGGAGAGAGGAAAAAATTGGGAGAGATCTCATACTAGTAACAACACAAATGAAAGCTCTAGAGCAAAAAAAAGCAAAAAAGAAAACACACCCAAAAGGAATAGATGGCAAGAAATAATCAAATTTAGGGCTGAAATCAATAAAATAGAAACAAAAAAATACAAAGACACAATGAAGCAAATAGTTGGTTTTTTTCCTTTTGAGAAAATAAGTTTAACAGACTCTTAACCAAATTAACTAAAAGAGAGAGAATATCCAAATTAATATAATTAGAAATGAAAAGAGGGCTCTAACAACAGACACTGAGGAAATCTAAAGACTTATAAGGACGTACTTTAAAAACTTGTACTATACCAAATTGGAAAATCTAAAAGAAATGAACAAGGAAGAGGATACGGGAAGAGACAGCTAAAATTGAGAGGTAGTGTGGAAACCTAATACAGTAGAAGCTTCTTAAAATATATACATAGATAAAAGTAATCTAAATGAAATCACCAAATAATGGGGGATACCGGGACACAACTGAACATCTCTTGTTACCAAATGAAGCTTCCAGTACTGGGTTAGATCTAATTGAGTCGTTGTCCCCAAACAACTCAGGCTGTTTGCCAAGATTGCTCTCCACAAACTGACAGCAAGTCCCCATTGCTGGAGACAATATCTACACAACTCATTGAACTTGGAGAAGTTGAGCTAGTGCCTACATATAGTCTTCACCCCTACATTCTAACTTCTGTGATACAGGAAGGTATTCTGCACACACCCAAAAGAGAAATGTAAACATCAACCCAGCCACAAATCCTTTAGTCTACAAGATAAACTAGTGCAACGGTGGCACAAAGCTTGTGGTGGCAGCCAACTGATGATCTGACTTGACTTAAGGCTCACTCCACGAGAAAAACCCATACCAACACTGCTTGGATGATCAAGAACCAGAGACTAGATAGCCCAGGGATCTAGGATAAAACCAAACACAACTGTTCTGAAAACAAAAGTGAAACCGCAAAAGAGTAGCAATAAAATGACTAGTAATGACATTCTGCTATACTCATAGATCACTCATCTGCAGAGAAGCTTCCTCCTGCAGCAGATGAGGAAAAATGCAGAGACCCTCAGCTAGACATTATGTGGAGAGTGAGAGACCTTGGAACACTCAGCCCTAAATGGGATGTCTCCATCAAATCCCTTCTCTTAGGGCTCAGGGAACCCTGTGGAAGAGGAAGCAGAAAGATTGTAACAGCCAGAGGAGATGGAGGACACCAAGGAAACAAGGCCCTCTAAATTAGCACGAACAAAGCTCATACAAACTCATAGAGACTGAGGCAGCATGCACAGGACCCACACAGGTCTGTACCAGGCCCTCTACGTATATATTATGGCTTCCAGTTTATTGTTTTTAGGGGATGCCTGAGTATGCGAATGAGTGGTCTCTGATTTTTGTGCCTTCTCTTGGGCTCTTTTCCTTCTGTTTGTCTTGCCCAACTCAAATGTGTTGTTTTTTTATCTTATTTTATTCTATTATTATCCCTTAAAAGTTTGTTTTCTGATGAGAGACAGAAAGGGAGCAAATCTCGATGGGAGGGGAAGAGAAGAGGATCTGGGAAAGATGGAGGGAGGGGAAACCATAATGATATATTATGTGAGAAAAAACTATTTTCAATAAAAGAAAAAAGAATCAATTCAAGGTATGTAAATAGTTTTATTGAATCTCTCAGGTATACGGCTTATGTTCTGAGTGAGCCTGTGCCCTAGGATGTTGAGAGCTGAGTGTCGTATCTTGTGTCTCACAGTGTTTTCTGAGTTCACCCCACAGGCTCATTGAGAAAGAATATAAATCATATAAGTCAGTTAAGTATCACCTTTCATTTTCAGCCAACTCTGAACTATGAGGGCTATTTCTGTGGTTTACATATGAAAAAGAATTCAAGTCTGGAAAGATTTAATTCTTTAACCTGCTCACCAAATTTCTTTTAAAAAATAATAATTTTTATTATTAGAGGATTATGTATATGTATTATGTATAAATAACACCATTGATGTCTTTTCTCTCCCTCGGAGTTATATAGACCTTTGGAAATATGTAAGCTAGCCAACAAGAAAGGGGTTTCCCAGTCAGTTTTAAACTTATTTCTCTATATCTGCCAACTATATGGTGTCTTCAGCTATATGGTCTTACCACATTATAACAGGCAACCAAGAATGGTGGCAATAGCCTGTGCTGCTTTTGAGACATTTGGGACTTTGCTGACCCATAACTCATAGTGCTCATTCTTGGAACTTAAGTTTTCATTTAATAATGTGTTACTTCTGGGCCTGCTCCCAAAATTTCTTTCAGTAAGTTAAATAATAAACCAGATGGTGCTGGTGCACACCTTTGATCCCAGCACTCAGGAGGCAAAGACTGGTGGATCCCTGAGTTTGAGGACAGCCTGCTCAATAGAGTGAGTTCCAGAGCAGCTAGGAGAACACAGACAAACCTTGGTTCAACTACCAATCCAAATTTAAATAATAAAAAGTATATTCATTTAAAGTAAAATATGAAGTAAAAATGCAGCAAAAGCAGTATTTGTAAAGAAAATACAGGTTAACTCTAAAAGCTTATGTTATGAAGTTAAATATTAATATAAAAGCTATAAATCAAATAAATGTAATGTTGAAATAAATTTAAAAGCTGATGTGATTGGGCCTGGTGGCATAGATGCAGTTTCAGCACTTGGGAGACAGAGGCAGAAGGATCATGGCAGGCTCAAGGTCAGCTTGGCCACAGCATGAGTTCCAGTCTACCCAGGTCTACTTTAAAAAAACGCTCTCCCCCCAAAAAAATTAAAATGAATTTTAAAAAAGTTTTAAGACTCAGATGACAAAATAATAAATTGTAAGCAAGATGAGCAGACTTTTTTGAATATGCAGATAGCGAGGTTATGGCAACAGGTCAAAGAGGATCCAAGTGGGTGGTCCATGCCTCACTGCCAGCACTGTGCAGGCGGAGCAGAGTGGCCGAAAGCTCCAGGGCAGCTGCGGTACAGTGAGACACTGTCTGGATTTTTTTTTAAGAAGAAAAGAAGAGAGGTTAAGGTCAGAGAACATAAAAGAATTTAAAATGCTGAAAGCAGTAATAAAAGGGAATATTACTACCAACATTATAAAAAACAAAATGGGACTCTGAACAACTGTGTCCCCAAAAGGGACCATAGATAAGGTGAACAAATTCCCAGAAGGATCCAAAACAAACAGCGTAGCTTCCATTGCCCTTGAGGTCAGTTCCAGCTGGTTGGCCTCGCAGGCTGCACTCCTTTCCTGCGCGCCTCCTACCAGTGTCCGTGCTGCTCCTGTCCAAGAAGTGGAATCAGCTTTCCCGGTGCTGGACTTAAAGCTACCCATGTGACATATTTTGACCAATGTAAATTCCATGTGAGGAAGCCCAGCTAAACCTACAAATATGAGCGAACTGTGTCCCTGATATCCAAATGACTGCATCCACATGCACTAGAAAGCACTAGCGTGAATATGCATCTGAGTTTATTCCAGATGCTTACTCATAAACTGAACAGCATAAAACAATTTGGCCGTGCCCACTAAGCTTTAGGTTGCTTCTTATCCAATGGAAGGTAACTGGCATATTCCCGTTTATGTAGCCTCATCTTGTCTTTATCTCTGTTTGCCAGCAGCATTGGTCACCTTCCCAGCAACCACAAGACCACTCCACACTTCTAAGCCTTTTCTACGTGCTACTTCCTCAGCCTAAAATGCCTCTTCTTGGGGTGTATTTAGAACCTTTCTCAGTGGTCTCACAGAATAAGCTCAAATTCTGTCTCTGCCTTTCCTGAACTCAGTCACCCCATCACCTGGGTCCCATGACCCTTGCATTTGTATTACAGTTCTGTTTAGTTATGTTTCTGATTGCCGTAACTGAATACCTCACAAGAAGCCACTCGATGGAGGAAACAGTTTATTCTGGTTGACAGTTTGAGCTGAAGCCCTGTCATGGTGGGGAATGAATGTCTGCTGGGGTGAGGCGTCTTGTTTTCATATGAGCAAGTCAGAGAGCCGAGAAGAAGCCCCGCTCCCCCTTTTGTTTTCTATTTTCAAGCCTCCTGCCTTCACCTCCTGAGTGGCATCACAGGCATGTGCTGCCGCTTCAGCTTTATGTGGTACTGGCAATAGAACCAAGGGCGTCTGCATGCTAGGCAAGCAATGGACCCATGGAGCTACATCACCGGCCCTCCTTCCCCGCTTTGCATTCAGTCCAGGACACCAGCCAATGATTCCTGCTGCCTATAAAGTCCTCTCTAGAAATGACTTTAGTGTCCTGGAGTCTCTTAATACAACTGAGAATAGAGGGTAGCCATCCCTGGTGCTTTCCAGTGCAGCTGTGGATTGTGGATTGCAGGCTATTATCTCAGATGAAGGCAAGCACTGCACTTGTTCAGGGCTGGGCCTCCAGCACCAACCAGGTTCTGCCTGATTAGATAATGACAGCCCATGTACTGATAAATGGTCAAGTCAGCAACTTAGCCTAAGGATCAGGAGCACCACACAGACACAGAGCTCAATAGCCATTAGCCTGTAGCTCAGCATCTTGTCATGGGAACTTGTAGGATTTCCACCGTCAACATGGGCGTGTCAGCTGGTCTCACTGTGCAGGTCTTGTTTGGGTGACCATGGAGTTGAGATTTCCTGGGTACATGGATAGAAGACACTGACTCACCACAGACATCATGGCCCTCCAGCTCTGAGACTCCTCTCCTTCCATGATGCTCCCTGAGCCTAGGAGGTAGAAGCTGATTAACAGATGTGTCATTGGAATTGGGAACTCCATAGCCAGTTCTCAGATGTTGACTATTTGTAGATTTCTGTGATCTTCATCTACTGCAAAGAGAAGCTTTGTTGGTGAGAGACACACTTCACTGTGGCTGTAAGGATAAATGTTTAGTGTGCAGTAGAAATCATCCTGGTTTAGGAAAGTGGCAGAAATAGGCTCTCCTCTAGGGTCCATGCCCTCAGCAGCCATGGGCAGTTGACTGGGTTCATTTCTCTCCTGTTTAGCTGGCATTAACTGCAATTAGACAGCTGTTGATGACTCACTAGATATACATGCACCCATTGACATACTGACCATGATGGTCAGTTTTTAAGTGTACAACTCAGTAATGTTTAATGTAGTCATAGCATTCTGCAAACCATTACCATTATTAATTCCCAGAATTCTTTCATCCATCCAAATAGAAACTGTGTACTCATCAAAAAATATAGTTCCCAATTTCCTCTTTGCCCCTGGCCCTGGTAAGTACTACCCTGCCATCTGCCTCTATGAATTTACTTTCTTCACCTTAGCAGAATTATCTGTCCTTTAGCTCTGGGTTACTTGTCCTTTCGTGTCTATAGAAGTGGAATAAGTGAGCTTTGTTTGACATCGTATTTCAAGGCCCATTCCTTTTTATTACTGAAGAATAACACACACACACATACAGACACACATACACATCCTCATTTTGTTTATCCACTTACCTACTGATGGTTTCCCCTCAGTTTGACCATTATGAAAAATGCTACAGTAAAAAAAACTCTATATCTATATAGATTTAGTATAGGCAAATGCTATCAGTCTGTTGGGCATATGACTTAGATCTGGGGGACTGACAGTCATCATTTTACATTTCCATCAAGGTGTATGAGCATTCTGATTTCCTAACATCCCAACTACCATTTGTTATCATTTCTCTTCTTTTTCTTAATTCTAGTCATCCTGGAATTTCATGTCGTTTTAATTTCCCATGCCAGAGAGAGATTGGGGCTGGGAAGAGAATATTGCAGTTTCCTAATTCTGAATCCCTCTTTAAGATCTCGGTTTGCAGCCCAGTGCTGGTTGGTGCACGCCTTTAGTCCCAGCACTTGAGAAACAGAGGCAGGTGGATCTCTGTGAGTTCGAAGCCAGCCTGGTCTACAGAGCAAGTTCCAGGACAGGCTCCAAAGCTACAGACAAACCCTGTCTTGAAAAACCCAAAAACAAAACAACAAGAAACAAAACAAACCCCCCCCAAAAAAAAGATCTAGGTTTGCTCAGGTTTGATTTTTTTCCCCCTACAACCAAAGAAATCCCAACTAATTGTTTTAGCTTTGTTTGTTTGTTTTTCTAGACAGGGTTTCCCTGGGTATCCCTTGCTATCTTGGAACTCACTCTGTAGACCAGGATGGTCTTGAACTCAGAGATCCCCCTGCCTCTACCTCCAGAGTGCTGGGAATAAAGGTGCGCCACCACCGCCCAGCTTTTTTTTTAACATCTTTGTTGATAAATAAGAAAGCTAGTCTTATGATTTATACATAACTACCCTAATCTTTTGCATTAACAGATTATCAAAAAATGATATTTTGTCCTTTTTATTTTAAAAAATTCTTTTTTCTTTTACATACCAACTCCCTCCCTCTCCTTCCTTTGTTTCCACCACCTCCCCCTTCACACACCCCTATCCACTCCTCAGAGGGGGTAAGGCGTTCCTTGGGGAGTCAACAAAGTATGGCATACAAAGTTGAGGCAGGAGCAAGTCCTCCTGCTGTATCACAACTGAGCAAGGTATTCCACCATAGGGAATGTGCTCCAGAAAGCCAGTTCATATACCCGGGATAGGTCCTGGTCCCACTGCCAGGCCCCTACCCCAACAGATCAAGCCACATAACTGTCACCCACATTCAGAGGGCCTAGTTCTGTCCCATACAGGTTCCCGGGCTGTGAGTCTAGAGTCTGTGTGCAGATATTTTGACTTTTTATGTTCCTTCCTTTCTTCCTTTTTTATTTTTTTAATTCAGTATGCTATCCTCCTCCTCACTTTCTAGGGAAGAACCTAGTTTGCATTGTAAGTATATTTTTACAGTTCTTGCCTGTAGAATACTTTTATTTTTATTAAGTGGATTTATTTCTTGCAATATCAGTTTCAATTCAGTTCTGAAAATTTTAAAGTAGATGCCACATCTTTAAAATAATTTTTCGATATTTGTCAGACTTGTATTTTTCTCCCTGTCATGTCAATGACCATGCATAAAATACTTACTGACATTGGATCACCCTTACACTGTAGTAACTCCACTGGCGATGCAGGGTGACTGCCCTGTCGTCTTGACTATGATGTCAGAATCTGGCAGTTGTTGTCTTACAAGGTACCACGTTACCTGGAACTTGTGCACATCAGAACCATTGTCTCTTTAGTATTTGTTTACTGTGATTGTCTTTGTGTATGTGAGCACAGACATGGGCCATGATGTACCTGTAATGGTTAAAGAGCAACTGTGAAAGTCAGGTTTTGGCTTCTGCCTTTTTTTTTTTGAGGCAGGGTCTCTTTGTTGCTCTGTTGGCTAAGTACCCCAGGCTGGGTGGCCTGGGTACTTCCAGTCAGTTCTTCTGCCTCTGCCTGCATCTCGCTCTAAGGGTGCTAGCTTTACAGATCCGTGCTGCCACATACATGAGTTCTGACTTGAACCAGGTCGTCAGGCTTGTGTGATGAGCACTTCCGTCTGCTGAGCCATCTCCCCAGCCCAGCCATTGCTTTCTTGACATCTTACTAATCTGAATACATCTTATGCAACTTGGTTACATGCAGCATGAAAGTTGCCTTGTTTAAGATTACTTTATATGTCTTGGTTTTTGTTATACTATATAGATGTGAGTCAGATAAGAATGAAGAGCCTTTATGGATTTCTTCCATATTGTTAAACTGATTAAATCCAAAAGAATTGGTAAGTCATTGGTCAAACACTTGCCCAGCATGAAAGAGGCATTTGATTTTATTACCAGCACCACAGTAGATAGAGTAAAACCACACACCTGTAGTGGCTTACATGCCCACATACCTGCAGTGTGCATGTGCACATATGCATTCATGAACCCCTGTACACACAAACAAACACACACACACGTGCACACGCATGCATGCACACTAAACAAAAACTTCAAAATAAAATCCATATTATATAGATTTTCATATCAATGTACATAAAGCCTGCAGTTCTTCCATGTTCTTCACTCTCGTTTTCTGTTGCCTTCTTAGTCTTAATTCGCCTAAGTCCACTTCTCTGCCTTTCCTTCCTCTCAGACCTGACTGCACTTTATCATCTTGATAGGTTTTCTCAGAGGTTGATGTTTACTTTACCTACTCCAGTTTTCCCCTTCTTCCTTCATTAATTTTCATTTTTGTTTGTATTGGCTAATTTTACTATTTATGAATTACTTTTCTAGCTTTTGGGATATATACATCTGCTTACTAAGAATAAAATTTTCTAACAATCATTCTAGTTTATGTTATTGGAGTATATTTAATGAGATATAGTTTTATAAATCATAGTTTAGTCAATTTTTGTTTTTAAATCAGATTCTTCAGGGTTATAATTTTTTAAAAAATTTCTTTTTTATTTATGTGTATGTGTGGACATGTGAGTGACCAGGAAGGCCAGCAGACAGCATTCACTGCCCTGGAGCTGGAGTTACAGGTGTGCGTCCCTGACTGACATCTGTGCCAGGAACTGAACTCTGCTTCTCTGCAAGAGCAGCAAGGACTCTTAACCTATTGACATTATCTCCCCAGCCCCTAATTTGGCTCATTTTTAATATATGGCTCATCTTTTATTTTCTCTTTAACTCCTGGCTATTAGCAAAATGAGTGTTAACTGCATGGTTTCCACTCAAGCATTTCTATTGGAATTTCCATTTTGTCCAAATCATGTGTATTGTAGCCTGACTCAAGGCTTCTTGCTCTTTACATCTTCATCTTGACCACAAAGATTTCACTTTTTTTGCTATTTTTTTGATTTTATTGAGCTATTCATTTTTCTCTGCTCCCCTCCCTGCTCCTCCCCTCCCCTTCAACCCTCTCCATGCTCCCAATTTACTCAGGAGATCTTGTCTTTTCTACTTCCCATGTAGATTGATCCATGTATATCTCTCTTAGGGTCCTCATTGTTGTCTAGGTTCTCTGGGATTGTGATTTATAGGCTGGTTTTCTTTGCTTTCTGTCTAAAAACCACTTATGAGTGGGTACATATAATTGTCTTTCTGGGTCTGGGTTACCTCACTCAATATGATGTTTCTAGCTTCATCCATTTGCCTGCAAAGATTTCTTATAAGCCAACTCATAAGACTGATATTGAAAATCTAGTGTTTATTAAGTTGGATGTGTTGGTTCTCCTCCTCAGAAGTCTCTGCTCAGGAATAGGTACCAAACAGTATGGGCAGGTATTGAGGACATTAATGCTAGACTAATTCCATGGTTAAGCTATGGAGTCCCTTAGAAAGGGTGACTGAGCTTCATTAAAGGAGAAGTGGTTTGCAAACAAAAAGAAGAAAGGACTATCCAGAAAGGACTAGCCAACATTACGAAGGCCAGCCATAGTCGCAATCCGTAGGCATTTGTAGACACATCTCTAAGGGGCTGTGTGCTCCCTGCTGCTTACTCCAGGAAACTCACGGTCCATATCTCCTATAAGCCTTACTTATGGGCTATGAGAAGGTGGCTACCAGTATGCCCTGTTTTGCAGATCATGAAATGCTGAGTTTTAAAGAAATTAGAGGAAACCAACTATGAAACCTAGATCATCCAATTTGAAACTCACTGCTTTTCTCCTGCATCGTGTGAAAGGTTCAGTCCTTTAGAGGTCAGGAAACTGTTCTCTCCCTAGCACAGCCCCTAGTGAGGACTGGGGAAAAGAGGGGTTAGCTGTCTGAGTATCCTCAAATGTGTAACCTCAGTGTTTGTCTCATTTGAGATCCCTGCAGTGAAGTTGAATGAGCTGCTTGAAAACTTTTATGTCACTGTCAAGAAGAGTGATGGCTCAGACTTCCTGGCTACCTCACTTCATGCCATTCGCCGTGGCCTGGACCGCATCCTGAAGAATGCAGGTGTGGGCTTTTCCATCACCAGCAGCACCTTCAGTTCTTCCACCAAGAAACTCAAGGAGAAGCTGTGGGTTCTGAGTAAGGCAGGGATGTCGGGTGCCCGTTCTCGCAATATTGTCTACTTCTCCCTTTCTGATGAGGAGGAGATGTGGCAGGCAGGGTGTCTGGGGGATGACAGCCCCATTACTCTCCTGTCCACAGTGGTCAAGTACAACAGCCAATATCTGAATATGCGGACGCTGCAGGAGCACGCAGACCTGATGTATGGTGACATCGAGTTGCTCAAAGACCCACAAAACCAGCCCTACTTTGCTCGGACAGACAGTGTTAAGCGAGAGAGCCGGAGTGCTTCTACTAGAGTATGTCATGGGAAAATCTATCATGAGCATTCCAGGGGACACAAACAGTGCCCTTACTGCCTCCTCTACAAGTACATGTACATCCACCGGCCACCTACCCAAATGGAGGCCAAGTCTCCCTTCTATCTGACAGCCAGGAAGGAGGCCACAGACATGGGCAGTGTGTGGTATGAGGAGCAGAGGATGGGGCTGCGATCCCTCCGGGGAATTGTCCCAAATTTAGCCAGAAAGGTTAAGCTGGACAACTGTGAGAACTTCACCTTCGTCTCATTTACTCAGGTCTCCAGGCGACTTAGCTCCCACAGCTGCTGCCAGTGAGCCCTCCAATGCCAGGACTTCCCTCAGGTGGTCATGGCCAGAGTCATCAGCAAGCAGGTCCTGAGGAGACAGAAGCTGTCTTCACTCCATGATCCAGCTGGCTTCCATTACTGCAGCAGGCCATTCCTCAGTCTTGAAATTCAGTTTTACGTAAAAGTAGATGACTGAATAATGTTTTATCTAAATGTGTGACACCTTGTTAAATCTTGGAATCTAACACAATGTATAATTATTATATACAAGAGTGAAGAAATTCATTTTATCTAGTGCCTTTTTAGCACGGGTTTTCTTGGAAAAAATGTTTTAAGTACTTTAAAAAAAAATCCCTGTAGCCTGGTAGCTTTAGAATGGTATAGAATATGTACACTTTGTTGAGTTTCTTTCACATAAGGACCTAGAGCAAGGGAGACAGACCTATTAAGAGAAAAGCTACACTTACACTCTATGTTTTCTCGGTGAATGCTCTGCCAGGGCGGCAGATCTACTCACTGAGATAAAAGAAACATTTCCACTGTGCTGTTGATAAAGACAGTTTGGTAAAACGAAGATCAGGACTCTGAAAGGGTGGTTCTGAGACACCGCATGCAGTGCACTCAGTAGTCTGCACCGTGAGGGTTTCTAGAAAGCCACTTGTGACCCAAATAGGAAAATCTGAAGCAGAAGTGCCTGCATCTGAGTTCTCCGCACCGTGAGAGCATTTGCTGTTTGAACTTTGTTTTGTGTTAATCTGTTTTTCACATCATGCGGTTGTTCTGTTGGCAAGAGTCCCTGGACATGTAAGGCTAGCTCATGCTTTCCTAGGAAAATCAACAAAGTAAGCCACAAAGAAAACAGATTCCCCACTGCATCTACTAAAGACTCTGGAGATCTGTGGGTTGGCACAAGTGCTTTGGACACAGATTTAGGCAGCGTACCAGGTAAGCAAGCCAGCACTAAGGACGTGGCGACCGAGTCAGAGCGTGCATAGGTCATACGCATTGTCATGTCATAATTGTCATAATTGTGAAATCATTTCGCATTAATAAAACTCGACCTGACCATGTGCTGTTTAAACAGCACAATTTTCTATTAGCTACTCTGAATACAAGTTCTTAAAAAGGAACCCAGAGAGTTAATTAATAGGAGTAGCTGCTACTGTACTTTCCACTCAAGGGAAGACTGCTACAATTTGTACCATTATGTTCTCGTGTATGCTTTTGGATCCCGAATTAAAATCCCAGTGCAGATTCATACTGCACAAGTCCTTAAATTAGTCATTTCTTTTTCAAAGTACTGTTTTAATATTTATTTAAAGTAGTTGTTTTAAAGTCACTCATTAGTCACTGAAATATGTGACACTTTACCAGAGAAGACTCAACCAATGCTGCCTTAAGGACTCATGTTGTTCTCTTTCTAGTGAGTACAGCTTATAGTTCTGTTCACTAGGTTACCTCCCTGGGTAGTGATGAGTTTTAGTAGCCCCTTCTTTGTGTAAATAACACACAATTAATATCCAGTGTTTGACTTGACCCTGTGTATTAGCCTGTAGTGGCTTCCAATCGTGATTTTAGGGTTTTGAAGAGATAGACAAACCAGGTGTAGTAGCACATGCCTTTAATCCCAGCACTTGGGAGGCAGAGGGAGGCAGATCTCTGTAAGGCCAGCCTGATCTACAAAGCGAGTTTCAGGACAGCCAGGGCTATGCAGAGAAACCCTGTCTCAGGAAAAAAGAAGCAGAGATGGTCACAAAATGTTAGGTCAGTCTTCTTTAGTTTGCTAAACACCCAAAAGTTATTTTGTTTGTGGGAAGCAAACAGTTATCTTTTCGGTTCTGCATGTATGATGGAGACATGACTTGTATGGCCAAGTTGCAGAGTCTGCATCTTAATTATTAACTCCTTCATTTTTATTTTAGATAGATTCAAAATGTTGTCGTTAGGTGTGTTGGGATCTTTCCAAGTTTAACATTCCCAACAGTAGCAATAACTGACCATATGTCATCAATATCCCTGTTAACTGAGACTGTTGAGCATTTGAATAAGCATTTCTGCTTCCACCTATTTGATGCATTGAAGTTCTCCGAATTCTCAAGTGAACAGTTATACTAAAAACTCAGGGGTCAGATCTTCAGTTACACTTGACAGCACGGGAATTCTTGAGTTTTGCGTCCTTGAGTTGTGGGAGTGAGGAAGAACACACTTGCATCAAGGGCTCCCACATGCCATGTACAACTTTGTTGTGTATTTGTGCAGATATGGCTATGTGAAACACACTTTAAATCAATGAGTGGTAAAGTGGGGTGAGCCCACCGGCCTGACAAAATAGCTGTCTTCCCAGATAGCCATACTCTGAAGGAGGGCCAAGAGCTTGTGGCTGAGGTTCAAATGAAGAACTTCTCTTTCCAGTCACTTATATGCCATCTCCACAGGACACATAATCTGCTTTTGGCTTAAGCAAAAGAAAGGAGAATTCTAGAAGGGATAGGGCAAGTTACAAGCACTTTCCCCACTTGCCTTTGGTTCTCTCTGCACCAGAGTTGGGGTGTTTACCCAGAATTTCAGTTTGAGCCAGGGGGTCGTAGCTCAGTGGCAGAATGCTTGCCTAGCATATGCAAGGGCTTGGGTTCCGTTCCCAGCACTAATGAAATAAATTCTTTAGCTAGCATACTCCAGTGCAAGTTGCCTCTGGGCCCTGCATAAGGGAAGTTGCCATCTCGGTTCTGAAAGGACCCCTGGAATCTTTGGAGGAGATCATGTTTTTTGTATTGCTGTAAAAGAAGCTAAGATAGGCATGGTGACTCACACCTGTAATGCCAGCACTCACAAGACTGAGGCAAGAGGATTGCCATGAGTTCTGGGCCAGCCTAGGCTATCATAGCCATCTTGGGCTACAGAGTGAGACTCTGTCCTGAAAAACGTAATTAAAGGGCTAGAGATGGGTCAGCCATTAAGAGCACTGGCTGCTCTTCTAGAGGACCTGGACTCCGTAAACTTCAGTCTCTGGAGATCAGACATACTCTTTTGCCTCACCCCATGAGCACCCCATGAGCACCAGGCACAAACATAGCAAACAGGCATGCATGCAGGTAAAACACCACCCACTTAGACAATACATAAAAGGAGATATAGGTGCTACGTCCCCAGTACCCACGGGCCTCTCTCTGGGGAATGGCTTGCCAGTCATCCTGGTTTGGGAGATCTAGTTGGACATGAAGAGTTTAACATACTGCTGTATCTGAGGCAAGCAATGGATTTTTGTTGTTGTTGTTGTTGTTGTTACAACTTTTAGTAACTGGTATCACTCATTTCCTCCATTGTGGAGATTCTCTTCCTTACATTTTTAAACTTGAAGAGGAAACCAAACATGATAATCTGGCAAAGTGAACACAGCCAAACCTATGAAGTCTACCTCCAGCACAACCAAGCCTGATACCTCAGACACAGTGAAAACTAGAGAAAGGAAGACTGGGAGTCTCCAGAGGCTCTATCACTACAATTGCTTCTGTGTTTTAAAGCAGAAATATTGTATCTAACCAAAGCTGTGAAAGAAATGGCCTCTTTGGTCACGTTGCCCAGTCCCCTTTCCTTGGATTTTGTTCTGATTAGTCAGCTCAGACCCATAAATGACATTTGAAAGAATGTGAAATTCTATTACTTTTTTATATTAATTCAGTCTTATTAAAAGTATCAAGCATTTCAGCGTGTTCATAGACACAGCCATGAAGAGGATCTGAACAAGAGGGTATTTATGTAGAAATTAAACGTCTTGACAGATCCAGGGCCATTCTTTTGCCACTGACTTGGGCAGCTCTGCTGGCAGCACTGCATGAGCTCCTCAGTGACCTCAGTGGACTGGCTCCAGGCCATTAGCAGGACACATTGCTACTCTAATACTGCTCAGCACACTAGCATGTCTTCTCAGGAGCTGCTTCTTTAAATTTTCAAGTTTCAGAACTTGTAAAGTTATTTTGTTATCTCTAGACAACAGAATGCTATTGTTGTTAGTTAAAGGTAACAGTAACCATATTGTTGCCATTTAAATGAACAAAATGGTTAAAGATCATTGTTTCCAAGTATTCATCACTTTATTGCTTTTATGAGACACTGGTTGCTTTAAAAAAAAAAGGTGAACTTGGAGCCAGTTTAGGCATAGATGAACGCACATAGTAGGACCTCCCAGAGACTGGCTGGCTTGTGCCCCCTTTCACTACACTAGGTGAGCTGCACTTTAGTCTGAGTTATCACTGTACCTGTCTGGGAGCTGGGAACAGAACATAGTGGAAATTTCAAATTTGTGGACAGTTTAAGTAATTTCACTTCTAAATTTTGTTTTAATTTTCTGTGTCAAAAGAAAAACATTCTGTTGTTTAAACATTGTTCCTAAGTAAAGATCTTCGTTGTGCTTTTTCCATGTGAATGAGTCAATTTAAGGAAGACTGGAACAGTGCTAGATTAAAAATTATATTGCAAGAATCAAACCTTAAAAATGCCAATTATGTGAGGGACAGGAGAGCTTTTCCTGTTTAAAAAGTTTTTAATGAAGATAATTGGATATGGAAACAGTAGCTTGAGTTTGCCTTTAATAGAAAGACTACTTGAGAAACAAGATCTTTCCTGAACAAATGAGGGTCTGTGTTCATAAAGCTTAAAAGACTCAGTGTGTTCCAGCTTCACACACACGCATGCACACACACGCATGCACACTCACACATGCACACAAATAAAAAAATGTGTAGCAGCAAGCTGTCTATAAGAAGAGAAGAGTGGCTGGCTTCAGCTCCTCTATAGCACCAGGTGCTGGGAAACAGTTGGGAATTTTGAAGAGAAAGATTATATCTTTGGAATTTTATATTTTAATATCTAAAATATTTTAGTTATGATAAATTCCAAGAAAATACCACCTACCCCACAACATACAACACATCATTTAGACTAAATTGATCTATAATTTCAGTGTCTGAAATAATAATCATTGGGTCATTATCCACTAGAGGAAAGGAGTGGGGTGCTTTTAAATAGACAATAAAGCTAGAAGCTATGCATCTAAAAGTCCCAGAGTCCTCTCTTGAATGTGCTAAGTTAATATAACATGTACTTAAAAGTAAATATAGTACCATAGTACTGTTTTTATTCAGTTTTATTACTGAAATAATTCATGGCAATTAGAAAACTCAGATACAACTCTTACAAATGAAATCTAAATTATTTTAGACTTTTCCAACAATTAAAACATTCTTGCAGTAGAGCCTATTGCTTCTAAGTGGCCTCTTGTTCTGTACTAAGTCACAGAGCCCGGACTGTGCCTGTTCACTGCATCACATGTACTGCTTCACTGTCCCCAAAGTTAGTAACGACAGGTACAAAATCAGACAATTACAGAATCAATTTATGGCCTGAGAGATTGCCCAGCGGTTAAGAGCACTGGCTGCTCTTGCAGAGGACCAGGGTTCAATTCCCAAAACCCACCTGGCAGCTTACAGCTCTGTGACTCCAGTTCCAGGGGACCCAGTGCCTTCTTCTGGCCTCCACATGCACACAAACAACCGCAAAATAAACCTTTAAAAAGCTGGATTTGCCGAGCAGTGGCGCACACCTTTAACCCAGCACTCTGAAGGCAGAGGCAGGCATCTCTGAGTTTAAGACCAGCCTGGTCTACAGAGTGAGTTCCAAGACAGCCAGAAGAGAGAGAGAGAGGGGGAGAGAGGGAGAGAGGGAGAGAGAGAGAGAGAGAGAGAGAGAGAGAGA
>LOJH01009948.1:10024-27923 GCA_001685095.1 Ellobius talpinus
AGACAGACAGACAGACAGACAGACAGACAGACAGAGGGAGGAAGTACAGGTACACAGCATGCCATGAGCTACAGAAACAATGCCAATGTGGACATCAGATGACAACTTTAGTAGCATATTCTCAACTTCCACCATGGGTTCTAGGGAGCATATTCTTTCTTGCTTTTAGTTCAGTTAAAATAAAATCTCACTATAAACTTTCTATTCACATAAGCTTACTTTATAAATATTACTGTTAGCTTTTAATTTACAACTACAATGATTTGTTATTACAATAACATAATCATAAATATAATGATAATTATTTTAAAGAGATTTTTAATGATAAAATTTAAGTACCAAATACTGACCTTTCATAGTGAATGGTTACTAGGCAACACATTGTTTTTTAACATTCCCAGAAGCATAAAAGCCTTTGAAGCCAGATGCTGGTGGTGCAAGCCTTTAATACCATCACTGAGGCCGAGGCGAGTGAAACTGTGAGTTTGAGGCCAGCCTGGTCTACAAAGTAAAGAGAGTTCAGGACAGGCACCCAGGGCTTTTACACAGAGAATCACTCCCCCAAAAAAAAAGCCTTTGGAAAAGAGCTAACTAATATAGATGAGGACAGGTTTTATTATTTGCTTAGTGAGCCCTATATCCATATTTTTACACTTATTTAGAAATGTGAGTTCTATATTGGAGGAAATTTCCTCGACAAAACATATTTGTATATTAATTGCAAAATGAAAACTATAAAAGCATTAAAATTCTACCTCACACTTCAGGTATTAGTAAAGATTGGAAGATTAAACATTACATAAGACACTAAATGAATTTCTTTAATTTCCACATTGTTCTATCCATAAGAATTAAAGATATGTTAAAAATATGAGAGAAATTTATGCAAATTACTCAATAAAGTTTCAACATTCTCCTAAAATTGGATTATGCTATTGTTGCTTTGTAAATAGCAATAAAATACTTTGATAAAACTATGTTTCCATATCTAGTAAGATGGTTATGTGTTTTTTTCATTCAGTTTGTCCATATATTGTATTACATTTACTGATTTTTGTATGTTGAACAAACCATCCCTGCATCTCTGGGATGAGGTCTAATTGATCATGATGGATGATGTTCTTGATGTGTTCTTGAAGTTGGTATGCCAATATTTTATTGAGTACTTTTACATCTATGTACATAACCGAAATTGTTCTGCAATTCTCTTTCTTTGTTGAGACTTTATGTGGTCTGGGTATCAGGGTATCTGTGGACTCATAAAATGCATTGGGCAAGATGCCTTCTATTTATATTTTGTGGAGCAACTTGAGGAGTACTGGCATTAAATATTATTTGAAGGTCTGGTAGAATTCTGTGCTAAAACTACCTGATCTTGGGCTTTGTTTTGGTTGGGAGATTTTAATGACTGCTTCTTTTTTCCTAGAAGTTATAGGCCCATTCAAATGGTTTGTCTGATCTTGATTTAACTTTGGTAAGTGCTCCCTGTCAAGAAATTTATCCATTTATTTTACACTTTCCAATTTGGTGAAGTATGGGATTTTAAATTATGCTCTTATGATTCTTTGGTTTTCCTTGGTGTCTGCTTTGTGTCTCCCTTTTCATTTTTGATTTTGTTAATTTAGATATTCTCTCTCTGTTTTTTAGTTATTTTGTATAAAAGTTGTCTATCTTGTTGATTTTCTCAAAGAACCAACTCTTTGTTTCATTAATTCTTTGTGTTTTTTCTTTGTTTAATTTTCTTGATTTCAGCCTTAAGTTTGATTATCTCTTGCCATCTACTACTCTTGAATGTGACTGCTTCTTTTTGTTCTAGAACTTTCAGGTATGCTACTAAGTTGCCAGTATAGAAAAGAAGGAGAGAGTGTGGGGAGAGATGGCTGGAATTGGGAGAGGCGCTTATGGGATGTTGGAAAACCCCAGTGCAGTGGAAACTTCCTGGAATCTCTGAAGGTGATTCCTAATGAGGACTCCTTGTAATGGGGGATAAGGAATCTCAATTAGCCATCTCTTGTAGCCAGTCAAGGTTTCCATTTGTAGGACTGGGTTGTACTCCATTGAATTATTGGCCGGGGGTCCCATGGAAATCTCCAAACAACCCAACCTGATGCTGTGCCAAAGGGTTGCTCTCAAAAAAACTGACAGCAGGACCGAATTGCAGAGGATCGCATCCACACACCTCATTGAAAATAGAGAGGTGGACCTCTGCCTGCATAGATCCTTCATCTCTATGTTCTACTCTCTGTGGTATAGAAAGGCATTCTACATGTTACATAAACAGGAACCTGGAGGTAGCACAATTAATAAAAACTCAGAGACATATATTGGGGTTCAATCTGAAGGTCAGAAAAGCAAAACATCCAGCCACTGGCTCTTACCTCTACTTCAGTCTAAAATGGCGATCCTGCCTCCAGGAATCATCAAAATGAGACTGAGTCTCAGAGATGTCTCCTCCTGTCTTATTTTCCTCTTTAGTACTGGATTAAAGGTGTGTACCACTACTGCCTGGTTTCTATGGCAAACTAGTGGGGTCCCTGGGATTAAGGGTGTGTGTCACTACTTCCTGGTTTATAAGGCTGACCAGGATGACTGTTTCACTCTTTGATCTTCAGGCAAGCTTTATTTATTAAAATACAAATGAAATATCACTACACCTGGACACCAACCCAGCCACAAAACATTTAACAAACCATCTGTCCTACCGGTAAGATTTGCTGGAGCATCGATGTAGAATTTGTGGAAGTGATCAACCAATATCTGGTTTAGCTTGAGGCCAATGCTATGAGAGGGAACCAATGTCTGACATACCTGGATGGCCAGGAACTGGTGACCAAATAGCCCAGAGACCTAGGTAGAACCAAAAATAAATAGGAAAAAGAAATCAATGAAATGATTCCTGATAAAAAAATTGCTATACTCATAGATTTGTGTCTTGTTCAGTCATGATAAGAGAGGTAGAAGACAGGAACAGGTGCAGAGACCCACAGGCAGACATTATGCAAAGAGAAAGTCCAAATTGGATATCTCCTTTGGCTTCCTCCCCTCCAAGTCTGTGTGATTGCGTGGAAGAGGGGGAGGTAAGATTGTAGGAGTCAGAGGGGATGAAGGATACCAGGAGAATATGGCCCACTGAATAAACTAAGCAGGGCTCATATGGGTTCACAGAGACTAGCACAACAGGCATGGGTTCTTCATGGGTCTATACCAGGTCCTCTGTATATATTTTATGGCTGTTATCTTGACGGTTTTGTTGGGACTCCTAAAAGTGGGAGCGGGTTATCTCCTGACTCTTTTGCTTATTCTTGGGGCTCTTTTCCTCCTATTGGATTGCCTTATCTAACCTCAGTATGAGGGATTTTGCCTTGTCTTATGGCATCTTGTTTTGTTGTGTTTGGTTTTTGTGTCCTATAATCGTCCTGCTCCTTTCTGAAGGGAAACAGAAGGGGTGTGGATCTAGGAAGAAGATAAGAGTGGAGGGAGGGGAAACTGTGGTCATGGTGTATTGTATGAGAGAATTTATTTTCACCAAAAAAAACCAGTTATGTTTTACTTAAGTGCACTAAAAATAGGCAGACAATTTTTCAAGATACTCATAAGTAATGAAAATGGTTATTTAAACCTCCCTTTTCACCCCCACAAATTGCTTTCACATCATAGATAATCACTTTGTTGGTCATGAATTGAAGTAAGTGCTTTCTGTATAAATACCCCAAATATATATGCAACAAGCTTTTAAAAATGTCTGAATTTGAACTCTTTGTGGTTGAAATGATTCATGGCATGAACTAAAAATCCTGAAAATCTAGATTTGATCTACAACTAATTTGGTTCACAACCAAAAAAAAGATAAGAGAGAAATTTCAAATAGTTTAGCAGAATCATAGCAGAATCATCTATTCTTAGTAAAAACAAAACTAAGTCACCTAAATGATATATTTGAATTGCAACACATATATTACTTTCCCTATTCTTCTGTTTACAAAATTTGGAAACACAAACATTCCCTTTATATATGCATATACACAAATGAATGTTAATGAAATGACTAACATTCTTCTTTCATGTAAAGGAATGACAATCATCAAGATTACAATTATCTTGTCTACCATGGAATGTGAATTTAAACTACATATACACCAATTACATCTTGAAAGTTCTAACTGTTCACAGCAAACAAATGGGAAGGAGTACACCAAACTAGAAAGGCAGAAGCATCATGGTAGAGTCTAGGAGGCAGGGGAAGAAAGGAGACAAATATCACTCACAAAAATAAGATGCTAGCATAGAATGAAATACAAGCTGATTGGTATGTGAATGGCTCCAACTTTCTGTTTTATAACTTTAAACCCATTTGAAATGTGCTAGAAGATAGTTGTAAATATTCTGGGAGGCATATGGTTTTGGACTCTTGGGGAATAAAATGATCCAGAACTCCGAGCTAAGCTGCAAGTCCTCTGGATAGGCTTTTCATGGGAGTTTGAACAGCATTTTGACTCACAACTATGTTAGTGGAGACGCAATACACATGACACTTAAAGGTATAAATTACAGGCTCTCTTTGTGGTAACTAAAGCAACCTTCTTTAAACTGAAATTTTTAGTTTTAAACAGCTTTGCGGACATTCAAATAAATGCAGCATAAGAGTTTATAATTAGTCTGACATTTCTAGACACAATTAGCTTGCACATTCAAATAGTTGATTTACATATATAAATATCATAGTGTGTGACAATTCATAATCTTCTCCTGAAAAATGCAAGTCCTTCACAAGTCACTCCTGGGTAGATGTTTAATTCTCTTAATAGAACAAAAAGATCCACATACAATACTGTGGCATTCAGATCTTCTCAATCACCAAACAATACATTTTTTGTATACAATATTGTATTACAAATACAATATATGATATACAATAATAAGGTATATTATTACCTTAATATATAAATACAAACTTCAGATACTTGACTTAAAAGAAAATGCGGAAACTTAATTATATATGACTTGTTTATTTTACACATTTTCTAACTTTTCATCTTTCTTCACAAAAACATAAATATTTCACTATTTTATTGGGTCTTTTGCAATATAAATGTTTAAGCTATTTGTAAATAAATATAGAGAAATTGTTTCCACTATGACATTGAATATATAAAATCCATACTCTAGAGTTTTTATTCAAAGTCTTGAGTATAAATGAATTTGTTCAATGAAATAAATACTTGGAAAATATGCGCATGATCTTCTTTGTGTTTTTCAACAATTTTGACATTGCTATATATAAAAATTTTTTTACTAAATATTTTAGAGCTTAACAGCTGACCGAAAGGTAAATAAAGCAGGGTAGAGAGTAAAGAGAACTCTTGCACTGAATATTAAAAAAAGCTCTACTTCTATAGATGGGTTAAAATATGCTCTCACAGTAACTAATATATTTTTCTTTAAAATTCATCTCTTTAAAAAACTATTATGTATAACTATTTATTTTCTACTATTTTAAGAAAGCATTGCTTAAATGGATGTATTTTTATACCACAATATATTTAAGTTGAATAGATTTAATTTTAGGTCCAGTCAAATGTGCAGTTGTCAAGCATTTAAGACTGAAATATATTGCCTTAACAAATGTTATTTTAGAGCTGTTTGCCTTTTAAATTCTAACACTCTATATGTATTTGTCAAGCACCATCAAGGCGGCTATTGTAGCTGGAGGCATTGGCATGAAGATGACTAAGGGGCTACATCATGTCAAATCCTCAAGCAGGAATTATTGCCTTTCTTGCCTCAGTTCTCAGCTGTATTATGTCACCAAATCACATCACGGTGTAATCAAAGATGAATAAAATATTTTTTTCTTTCCCTTAAATGCTTTTTCTGTCAATTACAATCAAAGGACATGATTTCAGGTCTGTCAGTTTGTGAGGCTTTTTCCTGCTGATGACTAAAGCTGTAATCTGCTAAATATAAAGTGAATCAGAAAAGTCTTCCAATGATTTTGCTATTAAGAATTTTTTTTCACCCACAGAGGACAAAAAGTAATTGGTCTTTAAAGAATGAAATCAAAGAATTTTAGGTTTTCTTTTTGTAATGATCCCCTTGGTTTTCTTTCTTTTATGCTCCCTTCCTCCTGCCTTAAATCTAAATATTCAGTTGTAACACTGGTTGGTTTGTCTAAAAAATACATGTAGTACTTCAATCAAAACTATATGGCTCTTTGTAAATATTTTATTAGTGCCTTGTCTTCATCCATTCATAACTTTCTTGCCATATTATTATCAATTATGCCTGTGTGGCATTAACAGTAATTCTGCTGTAACTTCAACATGTAGGCAGGTTTCTTGCTTGATTACATTATTAACCACAATCAAAAAACATTTTTCTGGAATGATTTTAGCGTGGTAGCTGGGATTGCTTTCTTTGATCTTCTTAGCAATATGTTACAATAGGTGGCTCTTCATTTACACTACAAATGCTGGTGAAAATGAAAGCAGCATCTCTGCTAGCAATGCCTGACAAAGTAGAATACCTGGACCAGCAGTCTTTGCCAGCTGCTTTTACCAATGAAAATAAAACTGTTTATAATAAGGAGAAAGGATGCTTAGAATGCAAACATTTATTTTCCATTGGATGGAGCTTTATGTAACAAGATGAACTTTGGACTTTTTAACAATTAGATTTCTCTTTGTTTCTATTTTTTACATCCTTGTGTTTGTAAATCCAGGACTCTGTGCATCATACCAGATATCACACATCTGTGCTAATTTCTAGATCTAGTTTCAGGAAAAGTAAGAATCTGGATGCCACATATGCTATCTCAATACATTACCTACAGAATTTCCCTCTGTGTCCTCATTCTCTCTTCTTTTGCCTTACTTTGCTCCTTCTTCATCAGTGAAATGCATAACTCTCTTAATCATCAAGTTATATGTATATATGTTCACATAGATATAAGTGTAGATAGATAGTGTGAGGGGGCTTCTATTCCTTAGAACAGAAAGAACTCATTAACATTTTCCAATAATTTGACAGAAACACACAATGCAACTTTCAGGTTGAGAAAAAAGTGAGGAATCAAAACCTTTATGTATTCAGGTAAGAAATACAAATATTTAGTGTCATATCACATTCTGGATGACAGTAATATTTTAAATACTATGTAAAATGATATCACACAACAGAGAAATAGAATCAAGATTCCTCTGAGGATTTTGATTAACAAATAAGAGATTGCTCAATGTATTGACAGACAGAAAGAAAAGAAATTTATCCTTGTGACATATGTCCCCAGTCTGAGACCATGAATCAAAGCTGACAGAAATGTAGGTTCTACTTGCACATGCTCTTAAAACACATTGAAGGTCAGAGTTGTGCTAGCAACCAACTAGTTTCAAAACTAGAGAAATCATACACCACAGTCATAAAAAGGTGTATATGAAACTTGGTACAACCAGTTTTACAAATGAAAAACAAATGACTAACATGTTTCCTGACAGTGGAAAGCAGGATGCTGTAACTAAGTAACTAAGCAAGCCAACTAGCAAGCTTTGCTGAAGCAAAGCAGAGGCCTGAAAAGGCACAGAATTGAGCTTCACACTCAAACACAAATGTCTACAAAGTGACAGTAGCTTTCTTAGAAAACATTAAATATATAATTAATATTAGAATCCATAGTTCTAGAAAAAGAAATGTTTCCCATAAGGCTAAAATCTACTTAACAATTATTCATCTTCACTCAACCTCTTCCTACATAACGAAAAATCTGTATATCAAAATAACTTGTCTCCTTCCAAATTCTTATGTGTTATGTATCCACTTGCACAAAATGTTTATTTGAGGTATGATCTCAAACACAATCAGTTTTCCTATTGGATTAAAACCCCATGCTATTCTAAAGACCTCCAGGCAAGTAAAGTTCACACCAATTTTTGATAACAGTATAAACAAGGACTTTTTCTCTGTTATATTGGACTGAAATAATTTTTAAAATTTTTTAATATTTTAATGTATACTTTATATATACTTTATAATATATACTTTTATAATAAAGTAAATATTTTAAATACTAGGATCTTGATTTTGTTTTTTTTCCTTTCTTAGCTTTTAAGATGAAGAATTTCCACTGACAAAACTAGCTCGAAACATGCAAGCCCCTCCACAAGATCTTAAGTAGTAGAATTAAAATCAGTGTGTACCACCATGAACAGTTTTAGAAGCAAGACTCTCAACAAACTGTCCGAAGTTTTGGGGAATCAGCACAGTGAGTCAAATACAAACTAGAATTTATCTGATAAGCTTACAGAAACGTATACTTTTAAATATCACTTGCCTTTTCTTAAATGTTTTATGTAATTTGCATTGTCAAAACTTTTGTCTTTACACAAATACCTACATGGTTTTTCACCAGAACATGTAATCACATGCTTTCCAACACTTTATTTCAGTCAGGAAAATGACATTTATAATCTCCCTTGTGTGTTCCAGCCAGGTGGCCCATGACCAGAAACAACATAAGAGAGGATTACAAACAACCTAACCCTCTGACTCCAACAAGCAAAGGAGATCATAAATAACCTGTTAAGAGGCTTTAGAATATTCTATTTTGCCTAATATTTTGTACATGGAATTATTTTAAATGTTTAAAAAGTAAATTTTGTCCAGGTACAAATATCTGTGATATCAACAATTTTACAATCTATTTTTAATCAGCAAACAATGATGATTTAAATGGCATAAATAACGCATTGGTTTCCCACTTGTGCTTCCTGTCTACTGAGGCAGTCTGGTCTACTCTCCAGAGGTTTTTCTCGGTGTTGGTCTCATTTGAGAACTAAGGTTCTTCCATCTGGAACAGTCCTGGTCACTTAGCAACGGGAAAACACTATAAAAATAACACGCTATCTATTAAAGATTTCTGTCATGCATTCATGAAACAAAACAATTGTATCAATAATGCAAACATATTTGAATCATTTTGAATCAAAAAATAATAGAAGCAGTTCTTTTATGAAACACATTCAGTGTGTAAAAATGTTAATTCTTCATAGACATGAAGAAACTACAGTGTAATTTTGCAGTAGGATCCATGGATATTGTTTGCAGTGTTAATTTGTCCTTGATTCATTGTACTTCTCTTTTTTAACCCAAATATCACCCACAATTTTATATCAAATTTTCAAAATATTGTCATCCAAATAATAATGCATATGATCCATTTTCAAAGAAACCATAACTTTATTAGCCAAGAAAATGACTTTACACATGTACACTGTTGTGCCAGTATGTTTCATCACACCAAAATCGGTCTCTCGGTGGCAGCTGCAGCTGCCCAGTGATCCCATGGCGAGAATGCCACAATCACAGCTACTTCACTGCATTACCTATGATACTGCAGCCTGTCCTCTAACGAGCTCAACTGCAGAACCAGCACACTAGACCAAAGCACTACCACAGAAGTCTGATGGATTAATAAAGTATAACTCATCTAGCAGACATAGAGGTTAGCGGAAAATGGGTGAATGAAATAATTAGCTTAAAATGAATTTTTCCATAAACAGAAATTGCCAAAGTTGGCAGCTTTTGGGGTATGCGGGTGTAAAGTGGGGGTTCTAATTAGTCTGTGCATCATAACATAACAAGTTCTCTGAATTTTACACTTGCCATTTTTTGCTTGTATTGATAGAAAACACATAAAAATAGCACGTTCTCTATACAGAGCAATATCTGTGCTGACAGGTGGCAGGTAGAAAGCAATTTTGAAAGGAATGCACCCTGTGTTTCTAAATGCCCTGTGGTGTGCCTCAATGATATGCCCTGAAATCTTCACTATTGCAGCTAATTTCTATTCTACACACGAGCATGCAGACCTCATGGAGCATGCTTCCCTAAACTCAGTAAATGCAGCTACATTAACAAAAATATTTCAAAACAGCCAATAATTATGAAAGTGTTACTTCCCTTTGCATAACTATTTAATAAACCATATAAGATACATCTGTGATTTGGCCACAGAGACCCTCTTCGCACTGTACCATATGGCTAATGGCTTCGATTATACATCACACCATACCGAGTCTTCCTTATCATCATACCACACTGGATGCAGACTCAGTTTGTGGCTAATGTCTGTGTTGCCCTTTCCGTGCATGTTTATTTTATGAGGTGGTGATATCTGCTTTAGATGTTGATTCCAAAATGATAAACTACTATTCTTCTATCCTACCAAGTAAACCAACTCATTATTAACTTTCCAAGATGAATTTTATGTGATAGATAGATATGTGTGTTACCTTTTTCCAAGTTAAAGCTCAAAACTCTGGCCTTTTGCATTTTAATTCTTGTCAGCAAAAGGAGTCTACATTGGGTTTCAGAAGCTAAAAGAAATGATATGTAGATATTACTTAAAACATTTAGATGAAAGATTTCCTATCTTTCACAGGGTCACAAAAGGACTCAGTAAGGCTCATTTTCAGTGCCCAAACTACCTTCCACATCCAGTCTCACCCAAGTACCTCTGTGAGCATCTCACAGCGACCTCCTACTGAGGATCAGCTCATGTTGGAATATTCTGACACGTGGATTCAGCATATTGTTTTTCTAAGTGAACACTAATTGAGTAATGAGTTTGGAGGGATTAAAGATTTGAGGGGAAAAGAAAAAAGGGTTAACTGAAATACTACTAAAATAATTTATTCATTTACTTTTATAAAATAAATATTTAGCCAATTTATTTAGATTTAACAAGCATCTAAGCTATTTTCTGTTTTGTTTTGAACTTTTCAGACCAGATGTTTTGGCACTGGTATTAAGTGCTAAAATGGCTTGGATGGATTAGATGAGCTCACGCCTGGGAATAAGAAGACTAGCCATTAGGTCTGAGCAACAACAAAAACATGCAATGTGAAGAGCACATGATTAGCATCACGCTCTACACAGAATGAAAGGAAATGTGAGAAAATATATTTGTTTTCTTGGGAGTTTTTGAAAATGATGAACTCTCAGTTTCGTGGGAGGAAAACCTGGTTGACAAATTTTCTGTTTCTAAACATTGAGAATGCTACAAGTTAGAAAAAAATGTTTACCCTCTTTGAATTTAATCAAATTTGTTGATGGCAGAAATTAGTGTAGCTCGCGTTCAGCAATCGTGGTGATTGCTCCCACTGCTCTAGGGTTTAGAGAAGTGAAGAAACCACACGCTCATTCACATTCCCATCTGCATCATTTCATAAATGTGGCTTCAACTGCCTTTCAAGGATAAATAGAATAAACGAACACAATTGCATTAGTCAAAGAGAAATCACTTAATAATTTCATTTAATAGTGATACAAGCTTGGGTGCTATTGTTTACAATACAGACATCATAGTCTTACAAATTCACATATTAAACCTTAAGATTAGGTGAGCCTTTTAGATAACAAAGCAGGTTTCTATAAGGCTAGTGTCAATTTCCACATTTAACAGATTTTTTTACTTTGTGTTAGACAACCTATTTGTTCGATAAAATTTTGTGTTTCCTGAAGCTCAAATATATCCAGAATTTTTGAGCATGCAACAAAGGAAACATAGTTTGCTCTCTGCTTAAAATAAATGGGAGACTAATTGTTAGTGTTCTTTTTTAAAGAACAAAACATCATAAAGAACACTGATACTACATATCCATCCAAAGGAGCAACTAAAGAAGCCTTTATTTCTCTCACAACTTTTTTAACCTATTTATATAGTGATCTTAAATGAAAAACATACATACATCTCTTCTAAAACTAATTTGCTGACCAACATATTTGCTTTTCTTCACTTATGGGTGGACAGTTAAGGTATAACTTATTAATACAATGAAGGTTTAGTGTCTTTACTTTTTTGTTAGTCTGACTGTGAATAAGTGTCTGTGTGTATGTGTGTTTGGTTTTGATTTGTTGTCTTAACTCTTAGGCAGCCTGTAATGAAAATAAGATGAAAAAGTGTCAAGTTCATCCCTGAATTATACTGCAAAAAAATAAAGAAAATCTTGGGTTGCTTCTCTTTTCCTGAGAATAATAATAATAATAATAATAACAACAACAACAATAACAATAATAACAATAATAACAATAATAATAATAATCCTTTAAAAAAATCCTGTAGCACATGAAAAAAAGGCCCAGGAGATTTGTCATCAGGGATTGTTAGTGTGTTCTAATTTCTCTGCCTTACAGAAACTAAGGATGAGATTTTTCACTACATTTATAGAAGTGCCCAGCTGATTTAACTACCCTGGATCCTTGCCACTTCACTGAGCTACCACTTAAAATCTGTAAGGTCTGCCGTGTTGGTACCATGTGATTTTATCAGACCCAGTCCTACAGTGATGTAGCGTATGCAAGGGCACCAGGATGCCCACAGTAAATAAGTTGTTTCAATGCACCTAATAGTACCCTGGTGCACAGGAAGTGTTAATTTCCTTCACATGAATGGACACTCTATGTGCAGACAGCAGTTTACCCACCCAGGCTCGCCATAGGACTGGCCCATTACTATTAAGGTTGTTGCCTTTGTTCCCTGCCACAATGGGTCTTGGCTCTGTTACACCATTGTCAGACCTACTGCTTATGGTTCAGTTCCCTGATATCAAGAACATTTATTTTCTGACCAAGATATAGCTATGACTCATTTCAATAAGAAAAGTCTTAAATTTCCATTACAGGACAAGTTGAAACCTGTGGTTTCTGATACTTCTAAGTTCCTTGGACATTTCCAGTAAAAGAGTACCTCAAGAAAGAATCAGCCTGACAATGCTAAGCTCTCCTGAATACTGTACACAAACACATAAAGCAAAAACTACTGAGTGGTAATTGCTTGTTAATAAGTTTTTCTAATTGACCTACTCTAGTTTGGAGTATTCCTGTTATCTTTTGCTTGTTTTATACAGAGGCCATGCTGTGATATTGCCGCAGTGAACCCAAGACAAGGAAACACAGAGTCTGGATGCCTATAAACTAACACAGGGGGCACTTCCCTCTCCTGTGAATTTTGTTCTTTGTAAAGCAACCGAGAGGTTTTTGAAAAAGAGATTAGAAAAATCAAAGTAGCAATGAGAGAACCTTTATCCATATGGCTTATCACATACCTTGGAAACCATAAAAAAAACTGTCTCAGTCACATAATTGATACATTTTAGCTTTACATCTTTGATGTGGGGTTCTCCACTGTATGCTGTGAATACCATTGGTTAATAAAGAAGCTGCTTTGGGCCTATTGCAGCACAGAATAGGGCAAGGCAGGAATTCCAAGCCGATAGAGGAGAAAAGAAGGCAGAGTCAGGGAGAAGCCATGTAGCTGCCACAGGAGACAGATGCACTGGACAGAACCTTACCAGTAGGCCCCAACCATGTGGTAATACACAGATTAATAGATGTGGGTTAACTTAAAATGTAAGAGCTAGATAGAACTATGCATAATCTAAAAGGTCAAACAGTGTTTTAATTAATACAGTTTATGTGTGATTATATTGGGTCTAAGTGGGCCAGGAAATAAACAAGCAGTCTCTGCCTACACATCCTGAAAAACAAATTACTGTCATTAGGATAGAGGGAGCCTCAGTTAAGAAAAATCCCCCACCAGATTGACCTGTGGGTAAGCCTCTAGTGCATTTTCTTGATTGATGATTGATAGAGGAGGGCCAAGCTCACTGTGGGCCATAACACACCAGGGTACTGGCCCTGGGTTCTATAAGAAAGCAGCTGAACAAACCATGATGGAGTAACCAATCACCCAGTATTCTTGCATAGCCTCCACATCATCCCCTGCCTCCGGGATCCTGCTTTGTTTGTGTCCCTGGCCTTTCCGCCTTCAGTGATGAACTTCTAACATAGAAGTTTAACTGGAATAAACCCTTTCCTCCCCAAATTGGTTTTGGTTATGGTGTTGTATAATAACACTAGAAACCCTAACCAATCAGGTAGTAATGCTGTTCAAATCATTACATGGAGGGAAAGGAGCAAATATGACCAAATTACACTGCATAAAACTCTCTCTAAGAGCTAATAAAAATTGTAAATAAATAGTAAAATTAATGATCAGTGATAAAAGTCACAGTAAATATGTTAATATTTCTATACATGTAAAAATATGCATTCAACATATCCTCCTGTGTCACCTTATAGAATTCTTTGGGGCCTTATAGCTTTGAAATTACATTGTAAAATTATGTTTTAAATTTGAGAAAATTCAAAGCTTAAGATTTATGAAATTCTTTCAATATTGTATATAGCATGTTATATACTAGTAAGGGTACATAAAGGAGTGCACTTGTCCTTCTAACCTGAATGTCAGGAGTATGGAACATGATTTGCTGTGAAGTATTTTGAGCAATTTAAGAAGAAAATATAATTGGATCCATCAAGAAGTATCAATGGACCAAGAAGAATCCCAGATCACAAGACAGTCTACAATATAGAACTACATGTGGGAAATGGAAAACAATGTCTATCTTTCTTGGTTACTGTTTATGATATCAAGTGATTTCAAATTTCTTGCATGTTAAAAATTCAAAATATTAGTTTATAACTATTTTGACTTTCAAGAGATAAAACTTAAACATTAGTTGATACTAATCTAAAATGGAAAGGAGTTATATATTATACCTTTTATAATTTGTAGAAGATGGGCCTCATTCAATGCCTTTTGCCATTTGATAATTACTTCTTCTGGTAAGATTACATCTTTCTCCCAAGATTTTTTTATTATTACTTATTGATTGTCATGGAATGTAAGTTTTATTTCTAAATTAAGAAAAAATAAAATTGTTTACATACCAAGCTGAAAATAAAGCTTCTATCATGACCTAATCTTTATCAGAAAACCACTCCCTACACATTGTTCATGTCAGGTAAGGGCACATTAATATGCTTCAAGTCTTTGAGTACAGACAGAAAATGTGGTGATTTGAACAAGAATGGTCTCATCATATATTTGAATATTTGTTTCCCAGCTAGTGTAAATATTTGAGAATAATTAGGAGGTGTAGCCTTGCTGGAAAAAGTGTGTCACTAGAGGTTGACTTTGAGGTTGAAAGTCCACACATGGCCAGTCTCAGTCTCTGCTTGTTTGCTCTATGCAGATCATGATGTGAGATCTTAGCTATTGCTCCAGCACAATGACTGCCTGCCTACTACTATGTTTTCTATCATGATGGTCATGTACTAACTCTCTGAAACTGTAAGTAAATCCCTAATTAAATGCTTTCTTTGTAAAATTGCCTTGGCTGTTGGTATCTTTTAACAGCAACAGAACAGTAACTAAGATAGAAAGGATTTTTCAAATTATAAGCATTTGGTCTGACAAACAGAACAAACTAAGTCCAGAAATATGAAGGCATTGCCTCAAATAAAATGAAGAAAGAGTCAATATGTAAGCACAGAAGAATAAAGACTCGGTGATCAAGTACATATTTTTTTTTCTGGAGTTACAATTACCTAGGTCCAGATTTAGAACCAGGTGCAGAATCCTATCCACTGATAAGCACACCATACACAAAATGGTCTGGCATTAGTCCCCACAAATAGTAGCTTTGGGTCTAAAATTAAGTGTCATGAACAAGCCCAAGGTGAGTGATTGTACTATTTGTCTACACATATGACTAAGGAGGTGACTGAGAAATAAAACCCAGTCAGACTAAATGATGGCACTTTTATGCATCAATTTGAATCTACCATGATGCTTAGATACTTGGTCACACTTCAGTCCCAGTGCCTCTGTGAGGGTGATTGGGGATGAGTTTTCCTTTTAAACCTATGGATATGTAAATAAAAAAGCTTCCTCTTATCAGCATAAGTGGACCTCAATCACCATCTTTAACCACACAAGGATTCTGTCACTAAGAAAGAAGGAACTTAAGGAACTTCACAGTGAGGCTGCAACTTTCCTGCCCATTCAGCCCAGGCCTCTCTGGTTATGTTAATAATGTCCTCAAATGCTTCCTCCTTTCTCATCTAACCTCATTCATTTCTTCCATTATTCTCTTACTCTCCTTCACTTTCCTTTTCTCCCTATCACCCCATTTCTTCTTCCTGTATCTCCTTTTCCTATCTTTATATATAGACATTTAAGACCAATCTCCTCCAGGTATATGAAATCATCGAGGCATTGGTTCCAGGACCTCCAGTTAACAGACACACACATGCACACACACACACACACACACACACACACACACACACACATTTATATGTGCTCCAGTTCCTTACATAAAATGGTATGATACCCCCAATGAACCTTTTTTGACTTTGAGCCAACTTTGAAGTATAAGTTTCCTCATCCCCGTTCCACACTTCCCTCTTGACCCTTCCTCCATCTGCGTGCTTTGCTCCAGATCCACAGCCCAGTGGACCCTCTTTGTTCCAGAGTTACCTCTAATGAGCCACTTTCCCAAGTGCTGCACCTGGTAAAGGGCGAGACCAGCTCCCTTTCCAACTGGAGGTAGTAGGGATGATGGGGGAGGGTATCTTTCCCTTGCTCCCACCACCATAGTGAGTGAGCCAGCCAGAGAATGTGAGCATATGAGAGAAACCTGGCCTTATGGTCACAAGAGTGGGAGAGCTATCCCTGCTCCTCACAATACCTAACAAGAAAATCCAAGGGAAAGCCTGACAAGAGAAATGAATCAAACAGAAGACAGGCTATCAGGACTCAAACACAGAGTAGGATCTAGGCCAAATAAGCAAAGAATGTCCAAAAGAAAATTAAAAATCACAGGAAAGAAGCAAGAAGTGTGAGACAATGTGAAAAGAAAAAATTCAATCTTTAGGTGTGCATTAAGTAGAAAAGACAAGATCTCCTGAGTAAATTGGGAGCAAAGGAACCTTGGGGGAAGTTTGAAGGGGGAAGGGAGAGGCAGGGAGGGGAGCACAGAAAAATGCAGAGCTCAATAAAAATCAATAAAACAAAAAAAGAAAAAGAAACCCATGGGTCAGATTTTAAACAAGATCATCAAATGAAACTCCCCCAAACTAAGGACAGAAACACCCATACAGACACAAGAAGTACACAGAAACACACCTAAACAAAACAGGAAAAGAAAGTCCTCAAGGTATAGTATATTTAAAACACTAAATATATAGGATGAAGAAAATAATTTTATAGCTGGAAGGACAAAAAGAGCAAGCTACATATAAACCCATCAGAACAACAGCTGATTTCTCAGTGGAATCTCAGAAAGCCAAAAGATCCTAGAACTATGCACTCTTAGTTCAAATAGACTACTAACCTTACCCAGCTAAACTGTGATAATTGAAAGAGAAAGTTTTTTTCCTTTTATTTTTCCCTTTGTTTTTCTTGTGTTACAAGCTTTAATTCCAGTTTTTTGGAGAAAAAGGCAGGAGGAACTCTGAATTCTAAGCTAGCCAAGTTGTAAACCCTAGAAAAATTCAATTGTTAACATAAATGTCAGGAAATTGCAAAGGAATTAATAAAAGTTTAAAAACATTATAATATATAAAAGTGAGAAAATATTTTAAAATAAGCATATATTTTTGCTTTCAAATGAACCATAATTACCAACAAGCTAGGTAAAACTAAGTCTACTGTATTATCTATTAGAAATGCATCTTGATTCAATGAATCCAACAGTAAAGTAGAAAATGTATTAGCTCACTTCATCTAAAAAATACCTATTAAACTGAAATTAATTAACCAAAATTACATCATCTTACACATTGTTTTTTCCCTATGGAATTGTTACAAACAGTGTCTTGCTGGCTTTAGCATTCTAGGCACAAGGCAATACAGGCAGGCAAAATTATGACATTATTCATAAATAATCTTATTTCAAAACTAAAAATCTTATTTCACCAAATCTTATTTCAAAAGTAAAAAACACTGGGAGCTCAGTCCAGTGCTCCAATGTGGGTCTCTATCTCTATCTCCATCCAT
>LOJH01009950.1:763-19465 GCA_001685095.1 Ellobius talpinus
GGCACCTAGTCTCTGGTCCTCATTCTGCACATGTGATTCCAAGGTCTGAAGTTTTTCCTCTAAAGATAACACCTCATCCTTGGACATTATTTGGATAGTGTGAAGATTGTCATCTGGAGAGATACTCTATGATAATCTATGATAACTTTTTAACAAATTTTGATTGTCAAATTCAACAGTATGAATTATTTCAGATAATTTCTCAGTACCCTTAGATATGAATTCAATTTTGTCTGTCAAATTAATGTTACCCTTTTCAATAGTATTAATTTTTTCAGGTAATTTATGATTTTCAATGGTATTAATCTTATCAGCTATCTGTTCATTATTAGTCTGTAAAAACTGTATTATTCCTAAAAGTACCACACTATTAATGATACAATATGAAGAAAAAAACTGAGTCCCAATATTCAATAAATGGAAGTATCACCATAAGCATAGAAGTCAAACAGAATAAAATCCATAATATTAGCAAAAAAGCTACTAAGAGTTTCAATGTTAATGTAGTCTGCCATATTGATTTATTAATTTCCTGTTATGATATCCAGTAAATATTTTAGGTGTAATAATCTTTATTGTCCAGTGATATCGTCATTGCAGAGTCATGACTAGCAGTGATGTAACTGGTAGTGACAGGAATGGTGCTGAGTCATTTTAATTTCCTGTCTTGGTACTGGTTAAATATTGAGAAATATGCTCTTCTTGACAAATTAAAAGCAATTAAATCAATTCCATACACCGAGCAAGAAACCCAGAACTCACGGGCTGGAAGCACAAACTGGAAGCTACACAAGTTGCCATGTGTCAAGGAACTGTGCCAGGGAGCCACGCCAGGGAATGTGGCAGTGGGGCTGTGGGTGTGTCTGCGCTTGGGAAATTTCCAAGTAGTTGCATGCAGTAAGCTTTGCTGTGGCGGGGGTTCTACAAAAAACTGCTTAGGTAAAAGCAAGCCAAGTGGGCAGAGTTGGGAGACTTTCTGGGTTGTGGACAAGCTAGGCCTTTAGACCCTTTTCCCCGTAGGTGTGGAGTCTGAATTCACATGAGTGCCAGATGAAGGACACTTAAAAAAATCCCACACTAGCTCAGAATTGAGAATAATAGATGGGTATTTATTTAGGGGAAGACTCACAAATCAGAATCCCCTGCTGGAAGGGAGAACAGCCACCAAATCCCATAGCCAGAAAAGAGAACGGCTGCAAGCTTTACATTGGCATAAATAGTATAAGAGGCCACGCCCAAGTGGGCAGGTAACTTAAAGGCTACTGGCTATAGGGTTTTCTACAGCATCTAAATGATTCTCTTTTTAGTTCATCTCTTACAAGCTCATTGTCATAGACAGAAGCAGAAATGTTATGCCTAAAAATTATTGCAGAGGATACTTACACATTCAGGAAAAAATATAAGCAAGCTAAAAATGGGGGAAATATCATTATTGATATTTGGGGACCACAAAACAGTTTTATCTCATGGCTATAATAATAAACAATTGTAGTCTTTATCTTTTTATTCAGTCATTCTCTTCTGTCAATACCCTGACATACAGAGGGGGCCAATTGTGTTAGTCCTAATGGTACGACCTTCATTTCTGTTAAGCCTGCATTTCTTGTCTTATTTCAAGACTTCTATCAATATAGGAACCAGATCCCTGTGCACTGTGCTCTGTGTCAACAAGCACTTCTCAAATGCCAAAGCCTGATGCTTTAATTTCTTAAAACAGAATCTAAGAACTCTTTTGTCCCTGATGCTAAGCCACGTAAGTAAAGCTTTGTTATGTGTATGGATTTGTGTGGACAAATACTTCTGTATGATTTTCTAAAAACAGAACCAAAAACCTGTGAACTCAGATTGCAACCTATGAAAATATCTACAAATACCCCCTTTTGGTGATTTTTGGCGTTTCCTTCTACTGGAGAGTAAGGATCAAATGTGTTAGTGTCTAACATTGATAGCAGCTTCTTCTGTAGTGACATTTAGGCTGAACAGAGGTGGAAAACTTAATAAACCTAATACTTCTCTCTGAGCTTTAAAGACTGCTAGCTCTCCAATGCATAGTAAAACTAAAACACCTTGTCAAATAACTCAAGCTTTATACCAATCTCTAAGATTAACTTGACATTCAGAACCTCTGTGGAGTTACAAAATACACCTCAGCTCACTCTGCGGTTACCGTGCCAAGTAATTTGGGTTTAGAATAGGTTTAATTATAAAGGCCAGTATGCTCATATTTTTGACATTCAATTTTCTTTTTTGTTTAGAGATTGTAATATAATTATAACATTTCTCTCTTTGCTTTCTTCTTTGCCTCCAAAGCCTCCAATAAACTCCTTCTACAAATTAATGACCTCTTTATTTCTTTGTTATTGCATGCATATATGTATATACACACATGTTTCTAATTGCTTCTCTATTTTTCTATTCTATCACATTTGGATGTCATTGAGAATTTTCTCAAAGGAAATCTGCTTTGTGTTGAAATTTTAATTTTCTAAGATACATGTAGGAAACAAACACAATAGGTTCAATACTGTGCTAGGAATTATGAGGAAGTAAAAAGGTGAAAGTATGCTCTTGCCACACTAAGGTTATAGTCATCCATCTAGACTCTATCTTTGAGCCAAGATATTTTTCTTTAACAAATAAATGGTGACTGAGACTCTGCTCACTTTCAAAAACAGAATATACAAATCTGGTTCTTTAACAGCAGGGTCCTTCCTTCTCTATAAGTTCTCCTCCTTGATAGAAATACCTGTTAGCATTTATAGATTGTTTTCATAGCTAGTCTTAGGGATTTATCCCTTTGTAAATATAAAAAGTACAAGTTCCATTGATCATAAATATAACTTTATACTTTTCTTTGACTGAGTTTCTATCTCAAATCTCATCTCACTGGTGATATAGATAAAATCTTGATATCTGTGTGACCTAACTCTATCCAGGTTTTCTACTACCCTTTTCTCAAAGATTTTTTTGATATTAGGTTGACAGGGGAAAGACAGGAAGACACACTTATGCAGCCTCCAGTCTTTGGGGTGAGAAAATATTTTGCCTTCAGCCATTTCCCATCTAGGTTAACATTTTCTCAGCTCTGTGCTGTCTCAACCTGGGCACAGTGAAACAAACACTAACACACTAGAGTTTCTCAAGGCTACTTGGTTCTCAAGTACCTCAGTGACTGCAGAAGCCCTCTGTTTTTAGCTCTCTCAACACAGCCTCAGCTCTAATGATCACTAATGATCCTCAGCTACTCCTCTGTAGCACATACACTGAGGTTGCCCATCTCAGCATCCTGTGCCTAAGCACATTTAACCCTGCCTACTCTGCTACTATCACATCGTGGTACTTCTTATTGTTGGAGGAGGCTGCTCATTCGTTCCCAGCTGCCCAGACTCAACATGTTAACACTGAAACTATGTTAATTGCAACACTGCTTGGCCAATAGCTTAGCTCTTATAACTTAAATTAACCCATTTCCATTATTTTATATTTTACTGCTAACGTTCCCGGTCGTCTGTCTCCTTCTGCTGTGGCTCCATGGCATCTCACTTACTCTGTCTTCTTTCTCCCTGCATTCAGTTTAGTTTTCTGGCCTAGCTCTATTCTGCCCTGTCATAGGCCAAAGCATCTTGTTTATTCATTAACCAATAAAAGCCACATATACAGAAGGACTACTCACAACACTTCTTATAATCAGAGGTCACTGAAGACATAGTGGTATTATCTGATGGACTGGCCAGGCTATATCTATACTTTTTAAATGGTCTCAGATTGTCTTCCTCTTTCACAATATATGTGCCCTACTCCAACTCACTCATTTCTTGTTCTCCTATTTGAGCATATGATTTGACTTCTGTGATTTAATGATTGGACACAAGAGAAATGCTTCCAAATCCATTTGGTACTCTATAGCAAGAATCACTATTTTTGGCTTTGGCATTATGACAAATTCTCCTTGAAAAGAAAACACACCAGCTAATACATCAGCAAAGCATCCCAGATGCGCACAGTAACCCTGCAGCCTACATATAATAGGCTCTTTATGAAAGTTGAGCTTGGTTTTCTCAAGGTCATGAGCCCAGAAGTGAACAGCTTTGAAGCTGGACCAGGATCCTGTGTTCACAGGCCTTCAACTCTTAACCTCAGCAGCTTTAATGTTCTACATTTATGAAATTTTCATTTTTCTTACTTAAGTGATTCTGACTTCACTTAGTAGGAATATTCAAACTTATCATCTTTGACTAGTAAGTATCTCTTTTGTGTATTGGGGTTATGTTTAGAGATTTCATAGCTTGACTTTTCAGTCAGATCCAAATCCCTGCTGTTAGTTTTCAAATGTGTTGTTTCTTTTGTATTCTGTGTTTAATCTACAGACTTTACTTTGATTAACATTAAAACAGTTTTTAATGTAAAGGTTTTATAAGAATACTATCTTACTTTCCCCTGGCATCATGCCCTTATATCTCCATTTTTCTCTTCCTTATAGCATTTATGCAAATTTTATTAATTGTCTTTTCCAATAGTGTCCCTAACTAAAGTTGCTACTGCTCAATGTACAAACATATTTAAGAGAAGGATTCCCTGCTCACTGTAGTCTTCCAACTTTGGCCTCACCCCTGGCTTCAATGGAGTTTGAAAGCAAAATAACAGTCAATGAGTTAGGACATCCTTACCTCATGGGCTAGAATCTAGATGATTTTTCTAGTGTTTTTAATATTTGTGATTGGAAATAGGTAGGTGAAAAAGCCAAGACAGGATGCTTTCTTCTCCCTGCTGTGTGTCCAACTAAGTTTTTGGAAGTGTAGGAAGAGGTAAACAGAAGGAAGAAAATGCAGAAATAAAAAAAAACTAGTTGAAGGGGAGTGAAGAATAGAAAAGGAGAGGAAGAATGGAATGGAGAAAAAGAAGGAAATGTGGGAAGGTGGAAAAAATGGAAAACCAGTTATGGATTAGAAAATCATAGGATTTCAGCCATTAAACCCATGCTCTGTTAGTGGGTAGGAAGGGTAGAGCAGTGTGAGTGTATATATGCATATACGGCAAAGGACAGTGCAGTACATGAAATCTCAAGTGAATATAATTGTATATTAAGTTGTGGGTAAGTATTTTCAGAGGTTTATGGTTAGCATCAGTTGTCAACTTGCTAGGATATGAATCACCTAGGAGTCAAGTCTTCAGCCATACCTGTGAGGAATTATTTAGCATTTGGCCATTGTTTGCAGGGGGAGAGACACTTTAAATTGGACATCACTATTCCCTGGGCTTGGATTCTGTGTACATCAATCCCTGTTTCTAGGTAATAGATGCAACGTGACTTTCTGGTTGAAGTTCCTGCTGTCATGTCTCCTTCACATGATGGACTAAACTCTGGAGCTCCAGACTGAAATAATCTCTTTCTTATTTAAGCTGTTCTGTCAGCTTATTTTGTCACAACAACATGAAAAGGAACTATGACAAGATGTTATTCTGAAGAAAATTGTGGCTCTGGATTCAGGGTTTCCTTTTAAAGAACAATATTATCATCTGGGGAATTGGAAGTTATAATTCCATAGCTCAGAATTGAGTATAAAAGAGGGTTATTTAGGGGTAGACTCACAGATCACAATCCTCTGCTGGAACAGGGAAGAGCAACCGAATCCCACAGCCGGAAAAAAGAGGCCAGATGCTTGCTTTACATCAACATAAATAGTATAAGAGGCCATGCCCAAGTGGGCAGGTGACTTAAAGGCTACTGGTGGTAGGAATTCCTACAGCACAATGGTCTATATTGAAGACATCTTGAGGTTGGGGTATTTCATATGAGGCATCCCCAGTTTCATTTATCATTAAGGTAGTTAGAGTGCCCTGTAAAATGTATGCTGTAATGTATTCGAGTCAACAGAAACTTATGTGTATCTACTGTGGGCTGCTTGGTACTTTGAGTGGCAGGGATACAACAGTTTTAAATACCAAGTCCCAGCTCTCAAGGCCTTACTTGCTGGCAGCGGAGAAAGTTCATTTCTGACCCTTAATCTGGATTAAAATGTATAGTTCAGCAAATATATCTAAAATTCTGGAGCTAACTAATGCATTCTGCTCATGAATAAACAATGACAGCCTCTTAGGTGACGGGTGTGTTCATTCATCCCTTAGTCTCTCATTTAGACACCAGTTAAATAAGCCTGTGCCAAATACTCTGGAAGAAAATATAGAATGCCTATATTTCTACATTAGAATCATCTGTGAGAAAAATTAGATGCTTCTGAAGATTCTTATTTAATGAGGAAATAGTTCTCCTTAGAAATATGTATTGTTAACATATACACTGCAGAAAATTGCAGTGCTTCAGAAATAGTGCTTTCGAAAAGACCTAGAAAAGTAGATATGAATTGTAGTCATAGGATTTTTACAACTTCTGAAACTTCTAACTAGATTTTCTTCTAACATTTGAAGAGGTAATTGAGACCACTTCCTGTCTCAGTTCAATGGAACTATAAAGTAATGTCACTGATTTTTCGGTCATACTGAAAGTGGCTGCAGGATATTCCAAAATCACAGTTCCTAAAATAGTCACTCTACTGTATTTTCAAGGTGACTATGTTAAATTAGGAAAGTTTTTTTCTTCTAGTCCCAGACTAGTAGGCATGAAGCCTTGGCATTTTGTTGTTCTTATTTATACACTAGAAAACATCCTGCTATGTTATCCTGACTAGCCTGAAACTTATTATATAGACAAGGGTGGCCTTGAACTCACAGTGATATACCTGTTTCTGCTTCCCAAGTACTGGGATTAAAGGTGTGGTTCGCCATGTATGGAGAAGCTCTGAGCTTGATGTCCAGAATGTCCTACAACTGGACAAAAGTCAAGAGCACAGGACCAAACAACTTGCTACTTTATCTTATTTCTCCGTCCTGATCCACCGGACAATCAATTCACTCCACCTCCACTCTCCCCATCCCTTTGTAGTTAGTATATGCATATTTCTCCTGGTCCTTCAGAAGCCTCTTGAGAAACAACTGTGAGTTCCCCATCTCAGGAGCATCGGTTTCAGCCGGGAACTTGTTAAAAGTGTACAGTTTCTGGACAGCTCAGACTTATTGAATCTAATTCTATATTTAACAAGACTCCTGGGTAATTCATATGCACATTAACCATGAAAAGCACCCATCCACAATGCGTGTCAAGCATATGTGAGATGAACATTTACTTCCTCTAAAGATGTAAGAGCCAGGGAGAATATTAGGTGTTAAGAGAGAAATAGAAGATTGTTGATCTTGTTGGAACTGCTAAAAGAAATTTGGAATCTACAATTACATTATTGAATAACAGCTTTATTCTCAATAATCATTTATGTTTGGTCCTGATTATAATTTATTTAATAATAATAATAATAACAACAACAACAACAACAGCACTTAATTCCTACACATATTTGTTTGCATATTACATTGTAACTTTAAACTGGCATGGTTGCAGCAGAAATGATTGCAGTACATAGCAGTACTTGAGGATTAATGATGTTAGAAGAAATAGCTGGCTTGAGACTGAAAGACTTAAAGCAATTAATCTGTCAAATTATTAATTCTTAACACATGCCTTATGTTGAAGCTGCTGTTGCTTCATCCACAGAGCACAGGGGATAGAAAACTCAAGTTGCAGTTCTATAGATATTTCCTCATGCTCTAGGCAGCTTCATTTTGTTTTTTGCTACTATTTTCTGGAGGCTTTCATAGGGAACCACTGCTTTGTTCATTAACCTTTCAAATTGCTTAAGGTTTGCCGCACACAGTGCAGTATGATCTATTGCTGTTACCTCAGGATTTCATTTACTTCACCACACTACCCCTTCTGCATGCTGGAAATGCTCTGTCAATTCTCAACTCATTATGCAAATACTACACCTAAGCACTATTATTCTGACTTCCATTAGCTCTGTGCCCCCATTAGTTGGACCTCCTGTGAATAAGAAGTGTCAAATTACATATGTAGATTTGTGGGATGGGGTGGGTGGGCTACACTGAATGGTCTCCTGCAGAGTCAGCAGAAAATAATTGTATTTCAATCTAACACTACATCCTTTATGCTCTAATATGACAGTTCTAATACACTCTCTCAAGAAAAATTGTTCAGCCTGCGAGCCTTAGGAATCAGCCTACAAAATAATGTGTTTACAAAGCCGGCAGACATCTCTCTGCAAAACACATACTTTCTTTCCTCTCTCTGCTGAACTGTTTAAAGGTGGAAACATGTCTTAAATAAAGCTGTGTGCCCGTGTGTGCAATAAAATGTGTTGAATGTACTCCAGATCTTATAAATTTCTCATTCTTTGTTTTCAAAATGGGCATATCTTCTGTCTGCATGTGTATATGTTAAATCACTCTTTTCAAAACATCGACCTTCAAATATAAACTACCTTAATAAGGATGTTACTGTTTCCTTACTTTTCTTTCCAAATGAGTTGGTTTAGGCATATGATTGAGTAATGCTGAACTGATCTAATAGTATTTTGATGAAATATTTTCCCCTCTGACCAACCCATCATATTAAATCCTTCTTATTCTAGTCACTGCTTTTAGTGTAGGGTAAAATCCAAAGGTTTTCCATCAATGAACACTCATGAGCAGAAAGAGCAAACAAATCTTCTGAATGCCCCCTATCAATCACTGCCCATTTACAGAGTGATGCACAATATATAAGACATCTTTTCTCGTTGAAAGTATATATAGGGTTGAGTTTAATAGAATGACAAGGAACTTAATATATTTTAAATTAATTTCTCATTGTTTTCAATGTGAGTTGACAGATATGGTTCAAATCTCTAGAAATCAATCAGTCATTGAAAGCAGCAACTAACAGGGCCTTGGGAAAGGGTCGAAGGGAAGGGGAGAGGCAGGGAAGGGACCAGGGAAAAAATGTAGAGATCAATAAAAATCAATGGATAAAAAAAGAAAAAAATAAAGTAGCAACTAAAATGTAGTGCATGATTCAAAACATGATTTGTGTAAAAGTCAGGAGAACATACTTCGGTTTCTATAAGACTTCTGCTGCACAGCAAACCCACACCTGTGCACACACACATATCACCGAGCACCCACGTTGTGAAATATGTGCATAAGCCCACCAGCACCCACATGAGCAGTTCTTTTGGCTTGAACTAGGTCATGATGGTTCTAGACTTGTGGAGTGGGCATGGATTTAATGACTAAACCTTTAATATAACTGCATTCCATTTCAAGGGCAATAGAAAGGATTCGTGTAGTATGTAAAAACAAAATGCATCATAGATTATATTTATATTTAATTTGTGGAAAGTATATGCATTGGCCATGTATGAGATTTGAGGGAAGGGAAAATCTTGATGGCATAAAAATAGCGCAAATTAGAGCAGCTGGTCACATATGTCAGACACGGGGCATTTAGTATATTTTAAAACACAGTCTTCAACAACCTTAAGAAGTCTTTGATTTGTGTGTACTTTTGCCCCAGTTCAATAGATTTCTTCAACATTTTTTATTTGCTGACATCCAGGCATATTGATCTAAACATATTTTATCACTAAAAGCAGCCAGTGTATTTAAGCATCTAATGATTTTGTTTTTAAAGGGGTTTTGTCTATGAGTCATTTCCTCACAATGCATACTTGTTAGTACTGCATGAAGCAATGATTTCTTGGTATTCAATGAAAGCTCAGTGTTAGAAATATTAGATTCTGACCTAATAGACTCTTATTTTGCAGCCACAAACTTGGAGACTTCTGCAAATCCTGAACTTTAAATTGGCCTATAATTGAGATAATTCTGAAGTAAATATTTTAAATAATGTATTTTTTAGTCAATATAATTCTCTAAATATATTATTAGATCTGGTGACATCCTGCTCTTGTTTTAAGAACTTGACCAAGGTTTAATTGATAATTTGTGGACTAAAATTTGTTTTGCAGAGGAAATTCCAAGAGAGGACAGCATTCAGAATGGGCTATGGTTAGTGTTCATAGCTCTTATCCAAGTCTAATGGGAGAAAGAACAAAAAAAATGGAGGAAAAGTAGGTGAAATGGTGTTACTTTCTGGGAAAGGAATTGATTTAAAGTTATACTAGGGGAGGCTGAGGAAATAGTTGTATTTGTAGAAGAGACTGTCACCATTAAAAAGAAATCTGAAACTTTGCACTAGGGTGTTAGGAAGGGTGCCTTGAGGGCAGGCAAGACAGAACTCACAAAAGGTTCCATCTTGTGAAAATGCAATTTCGTTTGAAGAAAGATAACCTAACTAAGAGTTCTGCCAAGAGGTTGATTCCCTGTCAGAAAACAACTGCTTAAGCACACAAAGTCCTGTATAACTTTGGTTCAAGGGGCTCAGGGTACATCTCAACCTGGCAGCAGTGTCAAACTGTTATTGATTTTGCAGGTGTAAAAGGTTCAAGATTGAGATTGTCATGTTGTCTGACATGAAGGTTACAAAGAGAAGCCAGAACAAGGCAATGTGAGGTGGGGGTCAGTGTACGTAAAAAGGTACACTGAGAAATCATTTGGTAAAACTGTCAAGGTGAAGCTTATGTTGAAATGTATATCCCAGGGTATTACATATGACAGAATCGTGGGACAGCCACCAAAAAGGGATGCTGGGCAAAGACAAAACTGGCTTAAGAAAGAGGTTAGAGCTGGAAGCCCAGGGCTTCCGAAGCCACTTGAACCTGGACAAATCCATTATGAACCCCATATGACAGACATGGAAGAGCAGGAAGTGCTGTCTGCCCTGATGCTTTTTTGCCTCACTATGGTCAGTTTTTCCTGGCTATGTCCTCTTTCTTCTTTTGAATTGAGAATGTTTGCTCTCATCCATTGTATATTGAAATACTCATGTAATTTATCTTTCTATGTTGTTATAGCGACTCACAGCAGATTGCCCAAACCTCCACCTACACTTTAAAATGGTGTTATGAAACTGAAAACTGTGGGAACATTTAAGGTCGGATAGAATAAACTTTGAATTATAAAATGGTGATGGGCTCCCGAGGACAAGGGGTGAAAGCTGATGACCTGAAAGTAGCATATCTGGGTGTTAAACAGACCAATGTAGACTTGTCATAGTTAATGTTAATCATTAATTTGACACAATCTAGTATCACCTAGAAAACAAAGCATTGGGCATTTCTGTGAGGGAGTTTCTAAACTGGGTAAATGAGGTGGGATGACCCATTTGAAATTCTGTTGGCTGGGATTCCTGACTGAATAAAAAGGAGAAGGCAGACTGAATACTGCTTTCATCTTTCTATGTTTTGTAACTGCTGACTTAATGGGACTAACTGCCGCATGTTTTTGCTGTTATGCCTTCTCTGCTATGAGGGACAGCACTGTAAACCTGGTAGTCAAAATAACTCTTATCTTAAGTTGATTTTTGTTGTGTATTTTGTTATAGAAATGAGAAAAGTGGCTAATACTCTAAACCTTGTAATTCAGCAATCATTTTATGTACACAAAACAATGGGTGTTTGACCATATAGTACAGAAACAACTGAATTAAAATAATTAATTAATGATGTTTAGATACATTCTTAAGCAATTTTTATCATGGGAAAAGCAATCAGGTTTGGTCTACTATGTAGTAGATAAAATACTAAGAATATTTGGTTTTAAAAAGGACTGCGGATAGTAAGTACGACACACATATGTAGTTTCCAAAATATTAGGCATTCTAAGAATTTTGTCATATATAAATATACTTAGATACGTCTTTGATCCCAATTTACAAATTAGTGAGATTTTTAACATAAAAATCCTTGAAATCCTTGCTGGAGAAATGGGTAAGTATTAAGAGTGCCTATATTTTTCTTCCAAAGGAACCAAGTTCAATACCTGGCACCTGCATGGGGTGGCTCAACTTCCTACATCTTCCTACAGGAGTTCTAATATCCTTTTTAGTTCCCTTTGATCACCACTGTCATGTGCATATACTCACTTACACATTACACACAATTAAAAATAAAACAAAAATCTTATTTAATCAGTGAAATAATCAAGATGAAATCTCTAAGTCAAACTGCATTATTTTGTTGGTAGATTATTCTTTGTGTGTGCTTTTGTTGATCAGTCCACAGAACAACACTCAGGCTCAGATAGTTTGATGACCCCTGGTAGATAGTAGGAGACTTACTCTTATGTAACATTTATATGTAAAGGACATAAAACAGTGAGTGAACAAATTAATAAAAATAATACTTACAAATTTGTTAATTAATGCTATGAATTAAATTACCAAAGTAAATAATGGGAAGTGAACAGAGAAACGCCAAGTTTGGCACCAAGCAGACATCACTGGAAATCTGTGACCTACTTAACAAAGAAAACACTGTACTTATAATGAGTTTGAACTCCCTAACAAGCAATATGCAAGCTAAGGAGTCACAAAATTACTTTTGACATATGAAGTAAATCTACAAACACAAATGTAGATGATAAAACTTAATGGCTCTGTAGAGGATGTTGCAGGGGTCAATGCTCTCTTTTAATGAACCATTAACAGTTAAAGATATGTATTAAAATGATGCTAAGATTAGGATATAGCACAAGGAATAAGAAAATTTAATGACTAAATTAATATTCTTGCTACAGGGTCCATTATTTGACAAAACCCTGGTCCATAAGTGAGAAACTATATCATAAGTCAAGCCATATCAGGCAGAGCTTCAGGAGAAAAGAAATCAAGACAGCCAAAATCTGAGCAATGGAAGACAGAAAGATGCCTGATAATGTTTACTCCTTAAAGAAATCATGTCCCATTTTTGTAATAATGAGCTAGGTTTAGTCTCACAGTAATGTCATCTTCACTTACTGAATTTTAAGGAGAAAGAGAATTCTTTATTCAAGACAAAATAAAAATATGTTCATTCTACCATGTATTTAATAAGCAACTATTTAATGATAACCTATTGCATTTATCCATAAAATAAAGCTTAGGTTTTAGAAACAAGCAATAAGGTACCTTATGTTTGATTATATCTAAATAATTATAAAAATAGATAAATCAACTATGTACCAAGCCTGGCAGGTTTACTTGTCTGCTATGGGCTCCTAAATGCATATAACTGTTTCAGAGTTCAAGGCTATATACCGAGAAATTCTCAGACCACCCTAAACTTTTGCTGAGTAGGTGGCTACGTTTTTACATAATGTACCCTGGCTATGACTACTTTTGTAAATGAGAAAAACAGCAATTTGGGACTATCTTATCTACATTCATTGTTTTCAGTATATATTTAACATTAAATTATTTTAAAATAATCAAATGAGTAGGGTAAAATGTAATATAATTGACCAAAGAAATGTTGCTCTTATTGGCAATATTTGTTGGACTCCCATTTCAAATGCATGTTCAGGTTTTATTTACACAAATCAGATGACTCTGGGTTTAGGAAAAAAATTGATAACATAAATTTTTAATTAAAATGCATATAAAAGGAAACACTACCAAACTAAAATGTGAAAAAGTTGGTGTATTTCATTAGTTATATATTCAATATTCACAGAGCTATCAATACAGAACGTCATATAGATATCCTTTATAGCCTTGAGGTCAAAGAATATAGAGAACTTAACTATATAGTTAGGAAGGACCAAGGGTGAAAATAGAATACAATTTATTTCCTTCTTTTTTCGTGTGTATTATAATGTAATTACATTTATTACTTCCCTCTTAAATATCTTTCCTTGCTGTCTTTAAATTCCTGCCTCTTTTTTGTTATTACATACATCTATGTATATGCATATGTTTATATGTATGTGTACATACATATGTATTTTGTTATCACATACATCTATGATGTATGTGTACGTGTATTTGTATATACATATATACATACATATTTATACATATATTTCTAAATGTAACTTGCTCAGATTGAATAATATTATTTGTATGTTTGACTTCAGGTTTGATCATTTGATATTGGTTAGCCAACTGATGTGCTCTTCCCTGAAGACTGGTTTTCCACTTTCAGCATTCCTAAGTTGCCTGTACTTCTTTGCATAGGGTTGAAGCCAATTTAAACATGTAGTTCTGTGTGATTTAAGGTGTTCTTCTCCTAAAGATTACTAAACATGAAAGTGTAAGGGCCTTGTAGGATGCCATTTTTCAAACCTTTTATTGGGCTACATGCAACATTTTCCTCCTCTCTTAGGGCTATTTATTAAGAGTTTCTACTTGAAACTTGCAGCTATGTCTTCTTGTCCTTAAAAATCATAATGATTTTTCTTTTATTGATTTTGAACTATTGGGAGGGACTATTTACCCCTTAAGACGTTATAAATAAATTCTAAAATTATTTTCCTCATGGCTTTATTGAGGCATCATTAAACCTACTTACTGATGAACTAACATGGTTTTCTACATTTAAAACTTCAATCAGATCACTACAGGCTGAGGAGGTCAAGCTGGAAGCATTGACCTGTTGGTGGAAATTTCCTGTCTGCAAACCTGTGCTTTCTTCAGACTGAACCTGCAGTGTCTGCACATGTCTTTCTTTCTTGGTTTCATCAGGAAGGCAGGATGTATAAAAGCTTACCCCATCATGCACATAGGATTCTAGGAGGCAACCCATTAGAAACTCTAAAAAGTAAAGTTTCTCTGACCAATGAAAAGTTCTTTCTCATTATTCAAATTCTAGCTACAAACTTATCAGAAATATAGCTTTTATTGAGGATGAGCAGGTAATGAAATATTTATGCTGAAAAGTTACTTGCAAAAGCTGAGGCACTAAGCACCAAGAATTTCAATTATCCTGACCCAACAGGAGCTAACAACAGTTGAATCATTAAGAAAGGGTTTATGTACCTGCAAGTAATAAAATATTGTTTTCTGAGATTGAGGTCTCTAAGGCACTTTCTAACTTAGCTATATAGAATAAATGAGGTAAATAACACAGAACTTAGTAAAGGTACATCTATAGTTTTAAATATTAGAGAACTTGAAATACCTGTGAAGAACATTTGAGAGTAATGGTGCATACAGATGAAACTTTTAAATGTCAGTCTGGTAAGAAAAGTGAGTGGGACGAGATAATGGAAGTTTATTCATCTTTAGGAAAGTGCTAGCTCAAAGTGGTTTGTCCCTTTAAAGAAACACTTACTTCAAAGCAAAACACATTTAGGTAATAGTCTACTTAAAACACCTCTCTCTCTCTCTCTCTCTCTCTCTCTGTGTGTGTGTGTGTGTGTTGGGCACTAGAATAAAATATTAATAGAGATTAATTACAGAATAATATTTCTTTATTGTAAATGAAGGTACAGTAGTTTTTCCTCACCTGTGCCCTTGAAATACATTTAAAATATGTTTAAGAAAGTCTCACCTTGCATTTTCTTGCTTTATTGAGATATTACCAAATAATATACACATATAGTTCGTCTCAGGGTCAAAGAACAAAAGTATTCCAGAGCAGAGCACTAGTAACCCACACAACTGTGAATTAGTGGCCTTGTGGGCTTGAAGTCCTAGTTAAATTCTAAGCATTTCTTCTAGAAAACTGTCATTATCTCTTGAAAAGGTCCACTTTATGAATAACTCAGGCTTGCATAGTATTGCATAGTAAATATAGAATTCCTTAAAGTTCTTATTTAAGTATTTTCCACTTTTTATTGATTTCTTATAATAAGTAAAGTATATCACCTTTGCTGGTGTCACATTAAGATTGAAATCTGATTGAAATCCAATTACTACTGTTTTCACATAGCATTTATCATAAGCCAATCATTTTCTTAAACCTGCCCATTAAACTTAAAAGGTAAATTTCCAAGCAAGTTACAAAATGAAGTATCTTAATTAAAAAGTTTTAGTTGTAATTATACAGCATGAGATTTTACAATGTGTTAGCATTCCTGTGCTGCATTGCCAGCCAAGGTTTCAAAGTAATGAAATACTTAAATGAAAACCTGAGAGACTCCACACTAATCAACACGAAGACATTGTGAGCATACAAAAAATTCCCAACCCTCCAATGCTAAAAAATCAATCTGGAAACCTTTGAAACAAAGGAAAAGATGCTGAAATCCAAGTACGATTGATTTTTTCAGAATATCAATCAAAAATTAGGCTTCCTCCAATAAAATGTGACTTAGTCCATGCCATGGGTCACAATGTAAAAACTGCAAAGGTTTTTAATTTATTCTTATGAGAAGAACAATGTGGAAAAATCAAGTACAGAGGAATTCTGTTTCTTGGCTACTTGGAAAGTCTTATGATGGAAAACATCCTTTAAAAGAAGGTAAAGAACAAGTGCTAATCTTTGGGTACAGAGGGAAAGGAGAAGTGATAGAGTGTATTCAATCTTGCTAGGAAAATTAAGTTTCTAGAGCCACCAAATGACAGCTTCTAGCAGAGAGTTCAGTTCAAGTGCTGAGCTTTTTGACTTAAATGAAGGAAGACCTTGAGATAAGAAGGAATGGACAATCCCTTCTTCCAAGGTCTACCCTAGTTCAATGCCAAAAACATTTTCCCATGAATATCTCTCATCTTCCCCTCCAGTGTCTTGTTCAGTTTACTTCTAAATACTAGTAAAACATTATTCTCCCCCCAAATACATCATTCTATAAAATTTTGAAGAAATGATAAGGTTAAGAGAGAGATTAGGAAAATAGATCAATCTTTATAAAAGCTACATTTATTATATGTTCAGATATAGGTATAGTAGTATGTATGGTTTAAAATTATTAATACTCTTACCAAAATTAAAAGTTTTTCATTTTCACTTTACAGATAAGAGAATTAAGATAGCTGAATATTCCATTTCCTTTTGTGTAGAATGCAACTAGAAAAATACAAAATTAAAATATTAATCAATGTCTGTCTTATCTCAAAGTTTATCTCTTATAGTGTTTTCTTTCCTACTATGTAGTTTTTCATTCCTTACTGCTTCTGCATACAAGACAAGACCTACTTTATCCACTTCAATTTTGTTTATTCTTACAATGCAGGACTTAGGACAAGAAGGTACAAGAAGGTAGACCAACAAGAAGTATTAATTGGTAGCTCAAGGAGCAATGGTCACTCACATCTTTTATCTTATCAATTATCTCAGTCCTCAAGAATGCTAATGTTGTCATTCTCAATTCAGTCAAGCCGTTCTCCTTCTCCATCCTTGCAAATTTCTTCATGCACATATTTTTGCTCCCCAAGCTATGTTTATTAACATAGTGAAAATGTTTGCTATGTTTTCTAGTTAGTGTCTCCTTCCCCCTTTCCTACTTTCTACCTTATTCAAATTCTACTCAATATGTGAGGACAAGATCTTATGAAGTCCTCATTTCTTTCAGACTCTCCTGACCTGTTTCCTTCTGTTCTTTGGAAGATGGGTTTAACAAATATCTTATTTTAAAAATCATTTTCTAAATTGTTTCCTGTCAATGAAATAGCATTAAAAATCATTTTAAAAATTGTTCCTTGTCAGTGAAAAAGCAGGAAGTCTGCAAAATGCTCAGTCATCTATCACCAATAAATCACTATAACATGAATAATTTAAGAGATATATTTGAGAGAAAAATATGATTGAAAAAGATCATGCCCAACCTAACTTCAAATTATACCTAAATATATAAAGGTCACAGATGCATCTTTTTCAGTAGCTTTTTGCAAACCAAAGTTAAAAATCCAGTATTTGTATAATGAAATTTCAATTGGAAATTCTGGAGTTCATTCTGAACGAGAGAAGGAACTTTTGCATTTCCATAGCATTACCTTCACTGTTGCTAAAAGTGACTACAAAATTTTTGATAATTGCATGTCAAAGACACATTATAATTTCTTCCTTATTTTATTTTTTATAAAAGAAACTATCTTTTTAAATTTTACATACCATTCCCAGTTCCAGCTTCCTCCCCTTCTTCCATTCCTTCCAACTTCTCCTCCACCCCACCCTCACCCACTCCTCAGAGAGGGTAAGGATCATTGCTTTGAGGAATGGCCAAGGCCCTGCCTACTATATCTAAGCTGAGCAAGGTATCCATCCAAAGAGGATGGGTTTCCAAAAAGCCAGTACAAGCAGTAGGGCTAAAACCTGGTGCCACTGCCTGTGGCCTCTCAGTCTGCCCTAGTCATACAACTGTCACTGACATTCAGAGGGACTAGTTTGGTTCTATGCTGGTTCCTTACCTGTCTGGCTGGAGTTAGTGAGCTCCCATTAGCTCAGGTAAGCTGTTTCAGTGGGTGTACCCATCATGGTCTTGACCTCTTTGCTCATAGTCTCACACCTTCCACTCTTCAACTGAACTTTCGGAGCTCAGCCCAATGCTCTCCGGCATGTCTCTGCCTCTGTTTCCATCAGTTGCAGAATGAACATTCTATAGGGACATTTAAGATATTCATCAGTCTGACTACAGGACAAAGCCAGTTCAGGTACCCTCTCCTCTACTGCTTAGGGTCTTAGCTGGGGTCATCCTTGTGGATTTCTGGAAATTTCTCTAGTGCCAGGTTTCTTGCTAGCCCCATAATGGCTCCCTCAATCAAAATATCTATTTCCTTGCTTTCATCTCTGTCCTTCCTCCATCTCGACTATCCCATTTCCTCAAGTTCTCCTCCCCCTTCTTCTTCTCCTCTCCTCTTCCTCTTCTGCCATCCGTTCTTCCCCCACCCACATGCTTCAAATTTTGTCAAGCAATCTTGTTCACTTCCCCTTTCCAGATGGATCTATATATGTTTTTCTTAGGGTTCATCTTGTTACTTAGCTTCTCTAGGATCATGGACTA
>LOJH01009951.1:0-15882 GCA_001685095.1 Ellobius talpinus
CAGCGTTTTATTAAAATACATGATTGACAGCATACAGACAATTCTCCCGCACCAGCTCGGCATTTGTAGTATCTTTGAGGTTTATGCTATGAGGGAAAAGTGGCAATAGAAAGGTAGAAGGACTCATTTTCTCCTCCCAGGGTCTTCTGGCTATTCGGGGTGGGAGTCTGATGCTACCATGTGCATTCTCTGTAGACACATCTTTTTCACATTTCCTGCATCTGAAGTGAGATTGTATCATGCAGAGGACCGTAGCTTTATCAAGTCATTACAGATAAATTTGGGGATCTCTTTTCTCTTAAAAACACACAAAGTAGTAGATGTCTTGTGATCTGAGGCATCTGTGGTGCAGAGAGTTGTGCTGGCCCAGCCTAAGCAATTCAGGGTGTTGGCCCAGCTTTCCCCAACCTCCCACTGAGCTTCTGGGACCCGTTGCCCCTGCTAACCACTTGCAGCAAACTCAGAGTGTACAAATTCAATTCAACTCTTATTTATGTCTTCCTGCATATGGCTCAGGGAATACAGAGATGAGCACGGCAGTGCTGGGAAAAACTTAATTAGGAAGGTCACTGCATTAAAACCGTGTAATGAATTTTACCTCAAACCCTTTGTGAAATAAGGCAGAATGTAAGTAAACCAAAATGTTATCCATGTAGAAGACAGCCAGCCATGGGTTTAAATCATCTGTCCCATGTGTTTCCTTGATTGTCACAGATAGCTGGCCTACGATACCGGCAACCCCAAGAGCCTGACCCTCTGTGAATATGTGATTACTGCTCCCTTTAACACACAGGATTCCCCTTTCCTTGTGTTCTTTACTTGGCCGACTCCTGTTGAGTCTCCAAAATGCCCCTTGAGAATCTGGTCCAGCTGCAACTCTCTTTCTCCACCTTCAGTCCAAGCCCATTGCCTGTGTCTCCACCGCACTTCAACAATGCTTAGTACTTAAGTGAGCACCGAACACACACACTGTAGTACTCTCTACAGTGGTGTACTCTAAGCAAGGGAAGGTAGGTGGCATCATGCTACATTTGTAAGCATGACCCTTGAGTAATATTGTTCTATCCAGTCCTGGCTCTGAGCACCTAACAGCATTTGGAAAAGAATCTGGTAACTCAGCCTCAGTTATGTGAATATCGATTTTCTTATCGGCCAAGGGCAGTGAATATTGCCCAGTTCAAACAGTTGTCTGGAGAATGGATACTGGTGCAGTCCAAGAAGCATCTGGCATGGGTGCTATCCAGTGGGCAAGCTCATTGGCTATGCATCTCTTCCAGTGGATCAATGACCATATGGCAATACCCCATATCCTTACCATGATGCTCTCCAGCTACATGGTTTGAGTATATTTTCAGTACAGGTGTGTTACAGTTTTCACACAGAGACATTAAGTCTACAGGCTGCAGGATTAAAAAAAATCTCTTTTGGGCTCAGAAAGAGCTTTTTTGCTTTGTGAGCGCCCTCCCACTAATTGTGGAAAGAGCTTTTGTTTGCTTGAGACTAGTGATGTGAAAAGCAATCCGAATGGCTGTGAGAAGCTCAGCAGACATATTTTTAAAAGCAACTGCACATAATAAGAAATCTGTGGTTGGTTCTTTGTTTTTATTTAACCGCTTGCAAGATTTCTTATGGATGATAGGGGAAAAATACTTCCCACACCAGCTGCCTGTGCATGCTCATCAGATAGTTTCATCTGCTTCTCATCCCCTCTTCGGGGCCGTCCGATGGGTTTTAGGGAACTGTACTAAGTAAGCAACACGAAAGGCATTGGCTGTACCCATGGATACCCAAATGGATAAATGGCATTTAGTCAAGGAACGCCAATGCTTATCCTAGAAGATATTCACTGTCTCACAGCTAAGGACAGGGCCGAGCTCTCATAATGTCTAAACAGCTGATCTAAAAGATCAATGCCTCTCATCTTGCTTGTGCCTAAACTGAGGGCAGCAGAGATTCCTTTGAGACGCGATTGCTGGAAGACTGTTATCTGGGAGCATAAGAAAAGCAACAGCCCCAGCTCCCACTTGTTATAACCTCCCGTGTACCAGGTGCAGGCATCCTCCATCCTTAACTCTTCTCGGCAGTCCTGTGGAGTGGTGTACCCCATTACACAGTTCAGAGAGTAAACCGTTTGCCTAAGTTGCTGCACAGATCAGAGTATGAAAGTCAAATGGAGATTCCCCTAAATCTTATCCTGTGAAGATATCCGAAGTTAGGTCTCAAATGAGCAAAGTTCTAATATCTGGTCCTTCCTTGGAATTATCTTTCCTTTCCCCCCTACCCTTATTTTTAAATTATATTATTTTAGAAAATAGCATGAAAATTTTATGCACTTACATAATGTAGTTCAAACAAATCTACCTCTATACTCAATCTTGTCCCTGTTTCCCCTCTTGTTAATATTCCTACCTTCCAAATAGCCTTTCCTCTACTCTTAAAACCTATTTTTTTTACCCTTCACTGTTTATATTGCAAGGGGCAGGTCAGTCACAGTGCACCTGTGGAGGTCAAAGGACAACTTGCCAGAGTTGGTTCTTCCTTTCCACCGTGTAGGTTCCAGGGAGTGAACCTGTCATTGTGCTTTCCTTTCTCCCAAGTCATATCACTCATCCCAACATTTCTTTGTTTACACCAAATTCTTCATATGAGAGGCTATATATATATATATATACATGTCTTTTTTCTTTGAGTCAATTTTGTTTGAGGATCTCTGATTTTTACCCATTATGCTGACAATGATAAGATTCCATTCTTCTTAGTGGCTAATACTCCATCATATATGTAGTATCACTTTGCTTTATCTCTTAATGGGCACTTGGGCCTGTTCTATAACACAGCGATTATGAGAAGAGTTACACTGAAAATGAGCAAGCAGAATTCTCTATTGCATCCTGACTTAATTCTTTTAAACATCCATCCAGCAGAGACACAGTTGAGTCACAAGGTAGATTTTAGGGTTTTGAGGATGTTTCATCCTGATTTTCTTAGGCCCTGGACTATTTTGCATTCCTACAGCAATGCATTAGGCCTCTTCTCCCATAGTCTCACCAACACTTGATATCATTTGCTTTCTTGATGGTAGTGATCATTCTGACTTGGGAGATATGGGATGTTAGAGTAGCTTTGATTACATTTCCTTCCTGGATAAAGATGTTAAATATCTTTCATGTGTTTATCATTCATTCATTCTTTTTTTTTTGAGAGGGGCTGCTCAGTGGGTTCCATTTTGTTGACTGGCCTGATTCCTTTGTTTATTAATTTTTTGGGTTCATCATGTATTCAAGATTATGAAGCCCTTGTCAGATGAATAGCTGGGAAGGTTTCCTCTCCCTCAGTAGGCATTCTTTTCACCATGGCTGGTACCTGCTTTCCTGTGCTGAAGCTTTTCAATCTCAGCAACCTCATTCATCAAGTCTCAGAATTTTCTCTTAACTATTGGGATCCATTTCACAAAGCCCTTCCGACTGGTGCCTGTGGCTTGAGGTGCTTCCTCCTGCTTCTTTTTTGCAGTTGCCATTAGGTCTTTGATCCATTTGGAACTGATCTTTGTACAGAGGGTGAGAGATGTGTGCTTTCATTCCTCTACACGGGAATATCCAACTTTCCCTGCAGCCGTGCCGAAGAGCTGCTCTTCTCCAGGTTATGTTTTTAGTCCCTTTGATAAAATCAGGTGTCAGTAGTGACCTAGGTTTATTTCTAGGTCCTACCTTACTCTGTGAAACTGAAGTGTTGCCTACTGCCTTAAGAAGGCTGTCCTCTTTTATGTGATGTACATTTTATGTCTAGTTTGCAAAGTACCATGACATTACTACTACCTAGGAATAGTTGGGGGAGTTTGTGGTGGTGGCTGCTCTTTGAAATATAGTCTTATATAGCCCAAGCTGACTTGGAACACAATAGCAGAGGATCATTTTGAACTGCCATGTGTTTGGGGGTAATGTATGCACCATAACACACATGAGGGTCAAGGGGCAAGTCGGGTCTTGGTTCTCTTCTTTCATCCTGAGTATTCTGGGGATTAAACTCAAGTTATCAGCCTTGGTAGCAAGTGTCTTTACCTAATGAACCACCTTGCAGGCTTGTCTGAATTCTCATCCTCCTGTCTCCACCCCCTTTTGCTGGAACTTTAAGCACGTGTCACCACACCTGGTTAATACAGTGCCAGGGATCAAACTCAGGACTTTGTGCATGCTAGGCAAGCGTTCTACCAACTGTGCTACCTTACCCAGCCTCTCTAATGGTATTTTCTGCTCTTCTTCCAAACCTTACATCAAACAACTACCAAGCTTCCTTGAGTTTCTCCAGCACATCATCACATCCCTTTCTGTTTCCTCTCCTTCGTTCTGCCAGTACTCCTTTACCTGGAGAACTGATAATTTGTTGTTGTTGTTGTCAATGTGACAAAATCAAGAGTAATCTGGGAAGAGGGGGTTGCAATGAGAAAGTGCCTCCCTCAGATCGGCCAGTAGACCTGTTTGTAGAGAATTTTCTTTGTTAATAATTGATGTGGGAGGCTTGTCAATGCTGCCATCAGCAGATGGTCTTGGGATGTAGAAAAAAGTAGGCTGAGCAAGCCATAGAGAGCAAGCCTGTAAGCAGCATGCCCCTGTGATCTCTCCTTCAGTTCCTGCATCCATATTCCTGCTGTGCTTGAGTTTCTGCTTTGGCTTCCCTCAATAACAAACTGTGATTGGGATGGGGATGTGTAAGCCAAAGGAACCTTTTTCTCCCCAAGCTCCTTTTGGTCATAGTGTTTATCACAACAATAGAAAGCCAATTAGGACACCAAACTAACACTTAGTTTATGGCTAATACATTGCTTCCTCAGAGACTTTAGCTTATGACAGCTCACCACCTCCCCAGATGTTGCTGAGAAAGCTGCTGCTGAATGCTCCAAGCACCTTGCTGTTGTCCATGTGAGCTGGATCATGTGACACAGTAGGTGTTGTATAGCTGCCACACCCTTCATGGTGATCCATTCGTACTATGTCATAAATTCCAACCCAGGTGTTTCTATGAAACGGAAACTTATTTCCCACAGTTCCAGAGACTGGAGACTCCTGAGATCAAGAAGCTGTCTGATTTGGTGGCACACCAGGGTCAGCTTTGTGGCTCATAGGTGTCTTCACCTGATGAAAAGGGGGCAAGATCTTTCTAGATCTTTGTAAGGATGTGGGGTCCTTTCTGGAAGGCATTCCACAACCAGGGTCCTCTTAAAGGTCTCACTTCCTAAAACCATCACCTTGTGTGGTGTCAGGATTTCAACGCAGTAAGTACAGAGGGACATGGGGACATGGGGACACTTTAAGCACTTTGAGGACTAGGTCTATATCTGTATAACTCGTTGATGTGCCTGGAAACTAGGAAAAGTTAATCACACAGTAATGAAAGGAATAAGTCAGTTCTTACATGAATTGATGACCAGGGGTAGATTAGAAAAGCCTTGTTGTCAGAGTAGTGACTCCAGCCATCTTTCCACGCCAGGGTTAAGGCCACCTTCTTCATGCTTCTGCATTCAGCCCTCCTTATGCTCACATGTCACCAATGGGAGACTGGGAGGAATGTGTTCTATGCTATGGGAACAATAGCCTTGTCTCGCCACAGCCCCGCCTTCCACTCCGAAACTGTTTGTTCTCTGATTTCTCTTTCAGCTCTGGTGAAACAGGATACAACTTTCAAATATTTAATTTTACGATTGGAGCTATAGTTAAACCTAAACAAATTTCACATACATTCTTTGAGGCCAAAGGCCCCAGCACCCCTATACACACACACATATATATATATATATACAGCTTGTATGTGTGTGTGGGGGGGTGTTATTTGCACTTGTGAAAAAGTGCCTCATAACTCCAGGGCACTTCTGAGCATCTATGTGTCCCTAGAAGCCACAGGTTCTAGCATGGGTTTCATCTCGCCTCTGTTTGGAAGCTTGTTAATCTGCTTGCAGTGGATGGAAATCTCACAGCAAAGCAGTCATTAATAGCATTGCAAGTGCAGTTGTGATAGTTTTCTTTTTTTGTTTTGTTTTGTTTTGTTTCCCCTTAAGAATAGAGCAGCAAGGCCAAACCAATTATCTGTTGGAAAAGAGGGGGGAAATCCCAAATAGTCATTTTAAATATATTCCCCCCAAAAATAAATAATTAAGGTGCAGTGTTGACCCGCTTTCTAACCAGAGGACTGGGGTCCCTGGATACAGACTTCCTGTTATTCTCCTTAACCAGAGAGCAACTTGGGCATTTTTCCAGGCTACTCCTCAAGGATCTAATATGTTAATTGAAAAAAAAAACGCTTAGAAAAATAACTTTACAAGCAAACTCATCCAATTGGAAACACATGGGATTATCTTCCAATCCTTTTTTACTTCGAATCTCTGCTGCCAAACCGAAGTGGGGGCCGGGGGAAGGGTGTACAAAATTTCTTAAAGCCAAGGCAGAATTAGTTACAAATTCCAAGGTAGAATACAACCAGCTGTAATTAAAGCGGTATACACTAATTCCCGCATGGACCTTTTGGTACACATAATGCTGCTGTAGATAGAGACACTGTTTCCAGCTGCCCCTCTGATTCTTAAGACCTTAATGCACCAACTGCTGGCCCTGATGGATGGAGTTTTACCTGCCCCTCCTTGAGGGCCTCACCCTCCCTGTGAGACTTCTCTTGGCCCGTTTGAGGTGACTTGTTTCCCTGTCCTCACTGTGCTGTGACCTTGTTGATCACAACCAGAAATGAGGTCACAAAGCAGCACACAGTAGAGGGAGAACAATCTTTATGGCATCTATTGTTTTGATATCTTAGATGTTGCGATTTATCCCCGAAAACAGGGATGGGAGGCTGGAGGAGTGATGGACTGATAACTCTAGGGAACAGATGAGTCTGAAATGGAAATCCCAGTTCGCTGGAGATGGATTCGAACAAGTACAAGAAGGAANGGGGGGGAGTGATATGATCTGAACTCAATAGACAGATTGAGCCTTTTCAAACAAATTAGCACAAACATACTGAGGGAGATTCAGAGTAGGAATTTCCCTGGAAGCCTAGGGAAGAGTAGCAGGGAATATTACAGATGATGCTAATGATGGGATCCAGGTGAGCTGAGAGGCTGGCGAGAGGAGTTAATTCAGTTCCTCCACTCACCCATGTACCTATGTATGCACACTTACCCAGCTGTGCACTCACCATTTGCTTCTAAATAACAGTCCACACCAATGACTTAAGGGAAAACCTTCTTCATTAGGCAGTGACTATGATAATGATGGTGTGTTTTTTGTTTAAGTAACTCTATTGTCTGGTGGAGAAGAACAGGTGAAGGCATGGCTAAAACTCAGAGGTGTATATCCAAGCTCTCTTTGGACAACTACAATTATGTCAGCCATTCATCCAGGCATTAATCACACCTACTGATAGAAGGGTCAAACTGGCCTCAATTCCTTCCCCCAAATTTCTTACCCTTCCCTGGGGATAATGAAATACAAAAAAGGTAAGAATCTGAGAGAGAAGGAAATTGTAAAGTACATCCTGAACACAAAAAAGCAAGCAAAAATCTTCGAATCTTTAATTAGTAACTGTCTTTGGTCAAGCCTAAGTCAAATGAGGAAATTTTGTCCATGTAGAGAGACACATTAGAGTCTCTGAGATGGCTCAGCAGGTCTACCCCCAAGCCTGATGATCTGAGTTCAATCTCCTGGATCCCATGGTGGAAGGAGAGAACTGTCTCCTGGGAGTCGTCCTCTGACTACTATACTACATGCCTACTGTGGTGCGCGCGCGCACACACACACACACACACACACACACACACACACACACCCCATACACATACACACGCACCATATACATACACACATAACACACCCCCAAGAATAAGTGCGTTTAAAAAGAGGGAGATTATTAAGAAAGAGTACTGTTTCTGAGAAGGTCTGTTATACATTCTCAAGAAAATGTTTCCTCAGTGCTGCAGGGAGAGCAGCCAGCTTCTTACCCCCATTTCGCATTGTGTGGCAAAAGATTAGCAAGCAGGTTAAGTCTGCGTTGGAAAACATTAAAATAGGAAACAAAAGCATGCCCACAAAAAACATTTCTATCCCATTGTTGCTTGGTGGTGCGTTATTGCAGAAGGCTCTGGTTTAGGTTATAGAGATATTGCTATCCCCTTTGATCTGTAGTCATTGAGAAGAGCACTGAAAAAAAAATGATCCTTGGCACAATAGGGAACTGAATTTCTAGGCTATTCTGGTAAGGCCAAATGAGCACCAATGAGAATTTACCACTGGCAAGTCACTGGCCACAGAGAAGGCTTTTTTTTTTAGGACTTAATTATGGTAGGGGTGTGAAACAGCTTTTTATGAGTTAAAAGGGAATAGCATGTGGCATTTGATAAGCATTTTCTTGATGTTTAGTTACACTCAAGAGACTGCTCTGTGCCCTTCATAAGAACGGTAGGGAGAAAACACAGAAAATAATTTTAGGCTAGCAAGTCAGAAAAGAGAAATAAGCATCGGTTTCACAAGAATGCAATCTTTTCAACAGAAGCCAGGAACAAAGACAATGAGAGCCAGGTGTGGCCCCAGCTTTGCGTTTTCAATTCACATGCCCTTATCTTCTGAGTTGATAGCTCACATTCACTTTGTGTGTGTGCCTTTGTGAGCAGAGCAAAGATCCTTCCCTTGACCTAAGAAACCTGTTAAGGAGGCTGGCTAATTCTCCCCCAGTCCCAAGACTGTGCTAATTAGCTCTCTTTCCCACAGCCACTCTCCTTCCCCTGCCCATTAGGAAGAGAGTATAGGGAAAAATGCTATTTGTGACCTACAGTCTCCTTAGCCAGTCACGCAGACTATCCCTCCATGCTGAACAAAATGAGAGGATTTTCCCTGTTGCCCTTCCATTCCCTCCGTTCCTCCATGGTCGCTTGCTTGGTTGCTCCTCGCAACTCAGCTCTCAATATTTGCAAGATTCCTTTGCTCTGAAAAGCCTTCTGGGATATCCAGCCTGAAGCAGCTCTTATTCATTTTTTTCTAACACATAACCCTGATTTATGTTCTTCATAACAATGTGACTAATCAGAAACTGTTCATCTATTGGTTTATATGTTTTTAATCTGCTGCCTGCCTACAGAACACAAATTGCATGAGGTGAAGAGCCACCTTCTATTCTATATTCCCAGCATCTGATACTTGGGATACAAATAGTTGTTTAATTTAACAAAAATGGCAGGAGTGCTTGCCATATTTGACCCTAGCTATTTATCTTGGTTAGTTCTCATCCAGGACTGGGATATAGATGTGATTCCCATGTAACAATAAAGGAGCTGAAGTTCAGAGATATGAAGTAACTTCTGAAAAGGGTAGAGCCAAACATAAGCCCATTCTGAGCCTACATTTTGCAGCTACTAATTTTTCTTTTACATTGGAATATATTGTTTTTAATTTTTAGCTTATATTGGAAACAACTTTTAATTAAGTGTACTAATTGCCTGCAAGACTTCTCAGAACTTCAAAACTTCATGAACTCAAAATACTGCATGGATCACCAAAATTAAGATAAAATATCTATCAATTCCCAACAAAATTCCTTTCTTCTTCCCTTATTCCTCCTCTTGCCTTTTTCTTTTTAAATGTGAATTCTTCTCTTGACGTTTCTTCAAAATATGTTTCCCTTAAAACTTCTTTGTTAACTGTTGTCTGATTTAAAAATATAACTCTGGAAAGGGCTAAGAAGTGGGTTTGATTTTAAAATCATGAAAATAGATTTAGAAATGACTATAGGAATGGAAGGAGACATCGAGGGGGAAAGTAAATCAAGTTGTTATGCCTTGTGCCCAAAACTGACCCAAAGCCTTGACTGATGTGTGGAAGCGCAGAGGTGGTATAAAGAATTTGAGCTTCTACTTTTGGGAGAGATGGAGGCAAGGAAAAGAGATCCTATCTGCTCAACTAGGTGATAGCTGTCTGGAGATCTGATTGAGGAGGACCCTTAGACCAAGGCCAGACTTAATGGAAAAGACGGTCAGCATTGATGACCTGAGTCTACACAGTTGTAGAGTGATGAGAGACCAAAAGAAGGCTCTCAGTAATCATCTGCTACTCCATGCATAGAAGAAAGGCTTAGTGGTAAGAATGCACAGCAAGATGTTTAGGGCATTCATTCAATGTCTTAGCTTGTTGCAAGCCAGTTTACCTGTTTCTTGTAGTGGTAGTATATGATTTTAGCTAAAATTATCTCACATACATAAGAGGAATTTTATTAATCTCAAGTCCCTAGTGCATATTGGGCTCAAACATGTGAAAGTGCATCTAGGACAGAAGAAGAGATGGACAAAGTCAAAACCCAAGGCAGAGCACAGGACTTAGAGCTATTGCCCTATCAGGAGATAGAGTAAGTTCTCTCCCCCAAAATGAAGCTCAAAAACTAGAAAACATTGACATCCACAGCCGTTCCATGCTTTAAAAATCAACCAAATCATACAATACTCTGAGAACTGTTTCTGCTTTTTAAACTATTGGGTTTACTTGGGTGTGAGAGTACACACCTTTAGTTCCAACCTCAAGAAGATGGCAAATACTAGGCCTGCTGGGGCTACCTAGTGAACTCCCATATGTCTTAGTTTCTTTTCTATTACTATGATAAGACACCATGACCAAGGCAACTTATAAAAAAAGGTGTTTAATTTGTACTTATGATTTCAGAGGGTTAGAGTTCACAATAGTGGAGCATAGGAGTAGCAGCAGGAATATCAGAGAGTTCACACCTCAGACCACAGACGGGAGGCAGAGAGCACACACTGGGATTAGCATGAGTCTTTTGAAACCTCAAAGGCTGCTCCCAGGACCACACTTCCTCAAATCAGGTCATTATCTCCTAAACATTCCCAAAGAGTCCCACCAACTGGGGACCAAGTATTCAAATATATGAGCTGGTGGGATCCATTCTCATTCAGTACACACTATCCTAAATCAATAAATGCACCAAAATCTTAATAGGAGTAGTATGTATTTGAGATGTTCTGGCCTGAGGCATCTCTCACCCACCTCACTGGGAACTGTTCTGTTGCCTGAAGCTCTGCACATGGAGATGCTGGATAGAAAACAAACCTCCCCTTGCTTCTGGTTAATATCACATACATGTGAGGCTCAAAAGAATCCAGCAGAAACCAAAACTGTAAGTCTTGAAAACAGCCTAAATCTGAATATGTGCCTCTACCACAAAGAGAGCCCACTGCAAGAATGGGGATCCTAGTGGTTCAGCGTTTTAGGGCGCAGCTAATACACAGTCACCAGTAGGCATAAAAGGAATAGATTTAGACTGGGGAAGCTATAAGCAAAGCATAAACAATAGTTGCCAGTAAAGGAAAGAATATCAGAACTCAGAGCAACATGATCAGAAAGGTTCCATTTTAAAATTAACACTGCTGTATAACCAGCATGTGTGGCTCCCACTCAGGAAAAGAAGTAGGCAACAGCAATGGTCTGGTGTACAAGATGTAAACAGACAGAGGCTTTGAAGTATATATTCTTTAAAAAAAAACCTGAAGCATGCTGTAATGAAAGAATTAAAAGAAAGTAAGATAACAATAGATCAGCAAGTAGAGGTCTGTAATAATAACATAGAAATGACTGAGAAGTGGCAAATGGAACCTCCAGTAGCAGGAGAAACAAGGGCGATGAGAAAAGTCACTAGAGAGACAGATCACCAATCATAAAACGAGTCTCAAAGGAGAGAAAAGAAACAAACAGAAAATATGTGGTTGCGTACATCTGTAATCCTCACACTGGGGAGTCAGAAGCAGGAGGATTGCTGTGATCTGGAGGTCAGACTGACTGGTCTATATAGTGTGTTCTAATCAAGGCAGGGCTACATAATGAGACCCAGTCTACAAAAGTGAAGCAGGAATAGAAGGATAGGGGAAGGGGAGGAAACCAGTTGGTATAAAACTTCCCATATTTGTTTTTTATTAAAGTAGCTTATGTATCCAAGAATCTTAAACAACAACATTTTAACTGCAAATCGGCTCACCTCTTAACTTCCCTGGCCAAACTGAAAGCCAAATCCCAAAAGAAATTCGTTTAAAACAGCAGGAGAAGAGTGACTCATTGCAGAGAGGTAAACATCAGTACAACCAGGCTGTTGTTATCAGGAGCCACTGGTGGCAGAAGGAAAAAGAGTGACCTGCCCACAACGCAGGAATAAAATACTGTCAAACAAGAATTCTGTGTCAAACAAAACTGTTCTTCAAAGACATAAGAGAAACAAAGAAGTTTGAGGATCAACAGACACTGAGCATGTAACTTTCTAGCAGATGTGCCTGATTAGAATGAGTGAATGGAGGAAGTTCTGCACATGTGACACCAGAAGGTGACATGGATCCACAGGAAGAAAGGAAGGCTTCACCTGATAAATATGAGACTTAGTGTAAAAAAATCCCATGAATATATTTATATCATTTCCCTCGGTTTCTTTAAAAGTTAGAGGCTTACATGAGACCATTTTAATACTGCGTTGTTAAGTCTACCATGTCTGTAATAGTAATGGCACAAAGGTGAAAGGAGCGAGTGGATTATGCTGTAGCAAAGATTCTGTTTTTCAGAACTGAATGTGAATCATTCAGGAGAAGGTAGTGATACCTTAGTAATAGGGCAAGCCTGCTGCAAATGCCAAGAACACAAAAAAAGAGCAAATTGAACTGAGGAGATGCTCAAGAGATAAAGCAGTTGCCATACAAGCATGGGGACATGGATTTGGATCCCTAGAAGTCACAGAAAGCTGCATGTATAATTCCAGCATGCCTATGACAAGATCAGATTTGGAGACCCTGGTATATACACATGAAAATGGTTGTCCTGGCTTTTTTTTCCTGTCAATTTGACACAAGTTATAGTTACCTCAACTGATAAAATTCTTCATTAGTTGCCTATAGGCTCGTCTATAGGGGATTTTCCTTGATTAATAACTGATTAGAGAGGGCCCAGCCCACCGTGGGTGGTGCCACCCCTAGGTAGGTCATCCTGGGGTTTATGAGAAAGCAGGCTGGAAAAGCCAGTAAGCAGCCACACTCCATGGCTTCTATTTTGGTTCCTGTTTTGCTTGACTTAACTTTTCTCAGTGACTGACTGTGACCAGGAAGTATAAGATGAAATAAACCTTTTATGCCCCAAATTGTTTTTGGTCATGGTCCTTATCACTACAGAAGAAGCCTAAGATAACAGTGAACAATAGACCCCCACCTCAAACAAGATGGAAGGCCAAGACCAACACCCGGCATTATCTTTTGACCTCCACATGCATGCTGTGACTCACACACATGCATATATGCTACACATACATATGTGTTGCACATACATTAAATATACATAAAGAGACATAAAGTAAATGAACAGAAAGCTAAAAAGGTACAGCAAGAGTATTCAGCTAAACACTGTAATCAAGGAGGATGCAAGTCAGAAAGCCTAAGAAATCACTGGACCATCACAGAGGAATCTTTGGCAGAATTTCTGTTCTTCCTTCATGCAGTTTCCATGAAGATGGCAGCAGAGATCTATAGCATCTATAATAAGGACTTCTTATAGAATTGTTAATGCAGTACAAAAAAAACATAGGCCCCTCGTACAAAATGAATATCAAATTTCAAGATGGGGGCAATAGGTCATTAAGTCAAGAACAGGGCTCTTCTGGTCACAAGGTGCTTTGAGCTAACCCAACTTCATTACCAATAAAAACAAGCAGGAACTAATGCTGCCTCATTGTCTCACCCTCAGGACAAATCTCCCTGGGAAATTCAATGCTGTCTGCTTTTGATTGTTCTAGTCTTTGTTATCCTTGTACTGTCCAGCATTGGACACAGAGCATCCTTTATAAATACAATTCTACAAGATCCAGTCCTAGCTGTCCCATCAAAATGAGGCTGCCTTGTTTACATGCATTCTACTGCAGATGAGTACAGGCTAAAGCATGGGCTTCTCTTATTTGCCTCCTCACCACTGAGATTCCCTAGGGCTGCTGCTGTTCTTGTGCACAAATGCAGTATGACCAAGTCAGAGAACCCTATTTCCTTCCTTCCCTCGTCCCTCCCTCCTTTCCTTTTAAGTTTACTTTGCTATTATATTACATTTTTATTATTTAAAGTAATTTTTAAGTTCATATATATTTTTAGTCATATTCTTCCCCTTCCCCAAGCCCTTCCAGATCCCCTCCCTACCCACCCAACTTTAAGTTTGTTCTCAAAAAATATAAAAACCCAATACAATAGCAACACCCCCCAAAAAAACCCCAAGAAAACAATAACAAAATCAGGCCCAAAAAGGAAGGAAAAATAAACAAAAAACAAACTGTAGCCAAATAAAAGCACACACACAAAAAACTGTGGAGTCAATTCCATGTTGGTCAACTACTCCTGAACATAAGGCCTGCCTTAGAGTGGCTGATATACCCAGTGTCACTCCATTGGAAAACTGTTTATTCTTCTCCTAGCAGGTATAAATGACAGTTCAGTTGTTAACCTTTACCCTAGCAGCTAGATTTTATTTCATTCATTCATTCACTCATTTTTTTAAACACATAACTGCTATCGTCCCACATTAGGAAACCATCTATTGTAGTCACATGTTGGGGCAACATCTGTTGGGGTCCAGCCTCAACACATTTGTAAGATCCAGTGTAGGGGCATAAGGATTAGGAATATTAGGCAAGAGGAGCAGAAATATGAAATATATACAGATACATAGTATAGTACTGAGAGGGCAATCCAGTTAATACTGAATGCATCTGTGTTTACTTCTTATGATATTTAAATACCCCAATCCAAAAAGGGAGAAGAAAATAAAGGACTTTTTTTATCATAATACAAAGAACAAAGTGGTTACCATCTTAAGACACAAAACACCAAGTAACCACACCCTAGATAAAGATATACTGTTAGTAGCTACACCTTAAGTTAAATCTCCTGCCAATAGCCTTGAAGGAGCAAGAATAGGCCTGAACTCTCTGACCCTTAGTGAAGATGGAATGGATCTACTTCTGTGGGCTCCCACATATTCCTCCCTTTTTAATTTATTTAATAAGTTATGCTCCTCCTATAGGACAGATGACTGTGTCTTAGGTGACCTTCTTCCACTTTCCAGACTTATCCATCATTGGTACATACATTCCATCATGTATTTTCTGTCTTAGTTTGCCTGGAAGGAAAAAAGATCTTACATGTCATTGACTATCAACCTCTGTAAATAAAGGATTAAGGGAGCGTGTATATCTTGGCATTGTGTACCTCTGAGCCAACTTTATATCTAGAGAATTCACAGATAGCTAGATAATCATATGCAAGCAGATAATGCTATGCAATATGCATGCTCCTATGGCCACAATATCTCCTAATAAAGGAACAGAGGATGACCAAGATGGGATGGCCTTTTTAAATTGGTCCAGGATGTCTTTAACAATTTTTAGCTGCATCAAAATCCAAATTTGTCTTATTAAACATATCAAATCTAAAGATTCATTGGCATTATGTCAACTTTTTTTGTCAGACAAGCTCTAGCCTTTCTCTAATCAGTAACATCTTCTTAGTGAACTAAAGCAGTTGCAAACATTAACAGGTCAATGCCATAATTCTAGTATGAAAATTAATGATGAGCACATAATTTGTCAAATCACCATTTTCTTAAATCCATTCTAATCAAAAGACAAGAAAAGGTTTCTGTGATGTGTGAACTCTGATTCTTTTTTCTTTTTCTATAGTCCAATTGCATTGCTGCTTCTAACTTTCAAAGATAAGTTCAAACTGTCCTGGTCTCTGAGTAGCAGCAAAAACTTTTATGCCATTCCTCCTCATTTTCTGATTTTAGTCACACATTGCCTCCATAATAGTTTTCCATTGTCTTAACAAGTCTTTTC
>LOJH01009951.1:15980-27920 GCA_001685095.1 Ellobius talpinus
ACTGGCAAAAATGAGTTCTGTATCCCAAGTTATAGTCTGGATAAACTGCTAAACACTCAGTCAACATTCTTGGAGCAGCTCAAAAGTAAAAAGGACTCACTAAGGTCTGGAGGTTTGTTCAATAGATCCACCAAGAAGCTGTGAATTGCCAACCATCACCACAATCTTCCTTCCTTTCTCAGACTGCAGCATGACATTAGGGGATCAGGAGCACAGGTTCAGCAATATCTCACTACAACTCCTCGGTATTTCTTTCATAGTTCTCTTCCTCTTGCCTACTATTCCTAGCTCTCATGCCCCTATCCTAGAACATATGAACTTGTTGAGGCTGTATCCTGGCAGTCATTGCCCAATGTGGGGCTATGACACATAACAAAATAAGATATAATAAAACAAAAACTATCCCACTGAAGTTGACAAGACAAATCAACAGAAGGAAAAGAGCTGAAGAGGAGGCACAAGAATCAAAGACCCACTCATTCATTCACTCAGGAATCCCATGAAAACACTAAACTGAAAGCCATAATATGCATGCAGAGGACTGGTGCGGACCCATGTAGACCCTGTACATGCCATTTCAGTCTCTGTGAGTTCATATGAGCTTTGGTCATGCTGATTTAGAGGGCCTTGTTTTCTTAGTATCCTCAGTCCCCTCTGACTCTTACACTCTTTTCACCTCCTTTTCTGTGGGGTTCCCCCCAGCTCTGGAGACAGGGATTTGATGGAGACATTCCATTTAGGGCTGAGAGAACACTCTTTTCTAAGTAACTGATAATTATCCATCCATTTGGAAACATTTAATATAAATGACACCCTGAAAGTGGCCACATGGGTTTTCCTGGGATAGCCTGCCCTGCTTGTGAATGTGGCTGTGACTTCTGGTCCCATGGCAGTGATCTCATTGCATCTTCATAATCAGGCTTTGTGACAACCATAGAAAGAAAGCACTGGGGAGGCTTCGATGGCATCAGCATACATGACCTGTATGCACTCTGTGATCATACTTAAAACATGCAAGCCAGTTCTTCTCGGGCTTTTCTGGCTGAGCACTGGAAAGAGCCAGTAAGACATCCTCTCTGGCCCCTTGGACTAACTGTGAGATTTGTATTTTAGAGGATGGGGACATGGATGTGACAATGAGCAGGAAACAGTCAGAGCTGTCACTTGTGTTTATTAAAAATCTTTCCGTTTCAGTGTCACAGAAAGTCTGAACATTAAAACTGTCTTGATCAATGGAGAGAATTACAACTCTGATTTCATGGAAAAACCCAGGAACAGTCCAAGCCTTAAAACAAGGCTTGATTAGGTGGCTTCAGTAATCATCCAAACCAATTCCTTTCCAAGTTTCCTCATCTTTTCACGGTATCTTTCTTATTCTAAAAGTTGGACTTCATGGTTCCAAAGTGATTTGATAACATTATGGATTTTTCCTTTTCCATGTGATTGTTCAGTAAAGAGGGAAAAAATGTCTTTGTGGCTGATTTTCTAAATTAAGAAGCAGTTTTTCCTCCAGTGCTGCTGCAAACATCTCCTGGTCTCTCATTGGTCGTAACTGAGTCATCCATTTGAACTTGGCAAGGGCTGATTGGCATAAACCATCCATGATTTCCTTCTAGAGCTAAGAGTAAAGTGCAATGCCTCCAAGTACATAGGATGCATGGCAGAGATGTTATTATCAGGATGGAATAAAATCCTGTGTACTGAGAGGACTAAACCAGCAAAAGTCCCTTGCTGCATCAACAGGAAACACTGACTATTGTGAAGTCAGTGGCCATCCCAGGGCTCCTGCCCTGTCAGATCGGAGAGCCCAGGATGCTGAGGAGAGCTGGTGGGGAAGTACTGGCAACACTGGGCTGCCTCCTACCACCCAGTCTGCAGCCCAACATGTGAATAACCCCAGAATAACAACAGGGAAAAAAAGACCAATTGTGAATATCATCCTGACAGATACTGGACTAGAATGGGGAACCCTGGAGAGATATTTATGTTAACAACAACAGCAAAAAGGTAAGAGGATCTTTCCTAGACACTTTTGGGGAAACCAGCAGTAACAGTGCAAACGATAGTGTTTGACATCATGTGACCCTGGTAAAAATGAACAATGTAGGCAGAAACCACAGGTGAGGGTGCAACTCGCATCCATGTCTGCTTCATACCTAGCTCTGACCTAGGCACTACATGGAATAGGTACAAGTCACACATGCAAGCATATAAGCATAGCATTTCAGAGCTCAGACAGAGACGCTTCCATATGTAGGAACAAATCCAAGCTTTGTCTTTCATCCTCACAGAAGTGCCAGATGCAATGTGAGGATGTGGCGCTGTGAATTGTGGAAACGAGATGACACATTTTCAAGAATTAACAGCTGGGAAAATGAAAGCGTGTATCCAAGCAACTGGCACACTTAACGTCACTAGGAATGGTACTTAGTCATGGTTTGTTGTCATTGTTAGTTGTTGTTACCGCTAAGAGGTTCAGAAGAGGTGGTCTCTGTTCTTAAGGTGCCTGTCACAAGCTGTGAGACATGCTGGTAGCGAATGTCACGAGAAAGGCAGAGATAAAATGACGACATATTCACAGGAAGATGAAATTCCTTCTCTGTATTAGGAGCTGAGAAACTTCGCCAAATGCTCTGGGTAGGATAGTGTTTAACTGGAAGTGACATCTTTGGGGACTTTTTTTTTCTTGTATCTTTTTATGAAACCAAATCTTTAGCTTCAGTACAAGGTTATAAGAGGCAGACACCTGAGCCCTGTCACTTGCATGATGGTGTTCTCTAGAGAGAGTGAGGTGCTGCGTGTCTCCTCAGCTCTGTCATCTTTCACACAAGAGATGATATTGCTGCAGCCTGCCCACGTGGCAAAAGGAGTGGCTATTTGATTCATGGTTTAGTTGGGACTATTAGATTGTACTCCCAAAGGCATTTGATAATCTGTTTAACTGAACACAGTCATTTGTCTTGTTTGCCGGCTACTTAGCAGATGGAATTGTGATCTGAGTAATTATTATATGGGTATTAATAAGACATATCATTTATTAATTAACACTTCATGAGGTATGTTTTTAAAAGAGGAAATTCTCAGTGGTTTCCAAATGTTAGTCCCTGGTGCTAGCTTTTCAAATAAACGTCTGGAGGTCGTTCATTTGCTTCTCTGGATTTTTCAGAACTCAAGAACAAAGCCCATGGCTAATTCATTGTTCCCCATACTCAAAAACAGCTGATGCTTTTCAGAAATGGTTAAAGAAATAGTCATATATATATTTTATTTCATTTAAATTTTCTCCAAAGAGGTTTTGGTGGTCAAAGAATAAATTACTTTTAAAAAATTAAATTATGCCTGAAGGATAGCTTTTTAATATAATAAAAGGTTATTTGGGCATTTAAAAAAAGATGGATGAGTATAACTAATATATTTACTCAATCCACATATACAAACACACATGCATATATGCACACACATATGCATGCTTATATGCATATATATTATATATACATACATACATATATACCTGCACACATACACATGGGCACACATAAACACAAAAACGTACATACATTTATATGCATACATAAAGTGCTCGAGGTTGGGAGCTGGCTAGTCTGGGGCTCCCCACCTATGGCTAGCCTCCTCTTCTCTTGAATGCATGCACCAGCAAGGCTCTGAAATCTGTCTTCTGATAGAGACCAACAGACATGCAGTTATGTAGCCAAAAAAGCAGCTGCGCTGGAATAATTCAGTTGGAAAGTGTTTCTGAACAAAACAATCAGGTTAGACATCATCTCTGCTTCCCTAAAGAAGCCATTTAGCGGCTCTTAGGGAAGTACATTTTCCTTCAAAGATCTTGTTTCTACTCTGTTTTCTCCTGTCTGAATGTACCATGGTTGATGCTTCAAGCTCCTTTCCTGGGTCCTCACTCTGTATGCCCTGTGCTCTACTCAACTGGGTAAAAGCTTTACTGTATATCACAAAGACAGCCCACACCAGGATGTGCAAGCCACGTTACTAGTTAGAGGAGCAAACACCAGGCTACTTTGTTTCTCCACAAAATTTAAGTCAATAAAATAGATGCAAAAGAATGTTTCAGGGTGCAGAAGACAGGCAAGCTCACCTGCTTTCATGGAGCAAGGACAACAGACTGCTGTTTCAGATAGTAAGAAACCCAAGTAATCCCTAATAATCACAAATTATGTACTTGGCTAGCATTTTCCCATTCACACTCAAGTATCTTTGGTAATTACTCATGTTTAGAAGCCCATTATATAGATGAACAAATTCATGATGAGGACATTATGGGCAGAGACAGGCTGTGTCAGCAGCTGCCATTGTATGAACTAACTCAATTTTTTTTAAATGAATGTGTAATTCAATGACCAACTTTTCCCTCTGGACAGCTGCAAAATTGACCTACAGAGCTTTTCACCTGTAGCTCAAACACCGAGCTTCTCATTTGATCATATAGTCAGAATTTCGAGCTGTTGTTTTAGCTCTCTGTGGGGACATTTTATGTCCAGGTGAGTTGTTCTGTGGCACACTGTTACGAGGGTGTGTTAGCACAGTTGGCTGCTGCCCACAGATTTAGGCATCAGTCTGGGAGAATGTGCAGATGCTGTGGCATGTCTCAGCTGGGTCTGTCTTTGTTGCCTGGGCAACCTCTCTAGGAATGTGAGAAACACACTGTGGGTTTTTTTTTCTCTCTATGTAGATCTGTAGGGAGCGCCCAATGATAACGCTGGTGGTTGTTAGATCCACTACTACCAGTAGAGGCAGAAGCCATGTGTCAGAGTGCAGAAAAGAGGCAAGGGCACCAGGGTTCTTTCATGGCACAGTGACATCAGACAAGAGAAAGACTGGCTTCCAGAATAATCCTGGCAGCCTTTTCTGCTCATTTGTTCTCCGAGATAAACAGTCTATACTGAATTTTTTCTGTGATAGCTGTGAGAAATTTTACAGAGGCAAACGCTGCAATGTGATTGTGTACTGTGGGTTTAGCAACCCATCTTGATCGCAAAGTTTAGCTTCTCGGTGTGCTAACTGTGCACCCTTAGGCAACTTATTTAACCCCCTTTAACCTCTTTCCCTACCTTAAAAAAATGAGTCCAGTCCTGTAGATTTTGAATATAATTGATTTTCTCTCATTTATTCAGGTCGATTTATGTGTCAGGCATTCAACTAGATGCTAGAGAAGCAGCTGGAAATTAGGAATGATGCCAGCCTCCACAGAGGGCAAATCTAGTACAGTGTACAGTTGCTACTTATTGTCACTACCATCAAACACCTGACCTGGTAGGAAAGCATGGTGGTAAGAGCAGTCTCAATCTGGCAGCAGGAACAGGAGGCCGCTTGCTCATATCTGGAAGGATCAGGATATAGAAAATGTCAAGAATCAGAGTGGACTATAAACTTCAAGGCCTACCACCCAGCAGCGTATCTCCTCTAGCCAGGCCCCATGTCTCAAAGGTTCTGAAACCACACAAAGCTAGGGATCAAAGGTTAAGTGTGCAAGCCTGTGGGGGACAGTTTACACTCAAACCGTATCAAGGTATATGTGTTTAAATAGTCACTTCAAGTAATGAGCTAGGAAGTGGAGGGCAAAGAAATGGAAATCAAGCCTGGTGATGGTGGTACACGCCTTTAATACCAGCACTGGAAGGCAGAGGCAGGTGGATCTTTGTGATTTCAAGGTCAGTCTGGTCTACAGAGCTAGTTCTAAGACAACCAGGCTGTTACACAGAGAAAGCCTGTCTTGGAAAAAAAGAAAGAAAGAAAGGAAAAGAAAAGAAAAAGAAACGCAAATCACAGGGACCCATACCTAGTTTAGGGAATTAGAGACCAACTTTCTAATGAAAATAGATCAGGGTCTCAGAGTATGAGTTAGCCAGGTGAAAAGCAGAAATCATCTCTAAGTGATTGTATTCAAAGAGGAAAATACAAATGAGAACAAATGAGAAACAACAGAGCAGAGGAGGAAACAAACAAACCTGACTATAGATAAGATAAAGCCATTCCAGAAACATCCAAAGTAGCATGAGATTCAGAGAGGGCAATGATAGGCAGAGACTCAAAAGAGTCCCACAGAGTTGGTTAAAACATTCGGACTTTCTCCTAACAGGTGGGCCAAGGCCTTAGAAGATGAGAATGGGACTGCTATGTAGATCTGGGAGAAGCTTAGCACAGTACCCAATTACTCTGTGTTGGGCGGGTTAGGTATCCTTAACCTCAGCTTCCAGGCACTACTCTTTGTGTTACCAGCGTGAGATAAAAGGCCAAAACTCTGCCTGTGCTGTGGAAAGAACTTAAGTGACTGCTTCTGGGAAGACTGGTAAAGCCATCCTTGACAAGTGGCAGACAGAGTGCAGAGCCCAAAGCAAGCTTCCTTACAAGCATATCCTTCCTCCTTGTTTTTCTACTCATCCCCCCCTCCCTTACAGCCTCCTCAATGAATTCACACACTTGTTAAGTGATGAAGTCATAATTCTTTCTGACAGGCCTGTCATTCCCATAATTGATTCTTTGCTGGAGCCTAAATATATAAAAAATGCAGGTGGACGAGATTATATGTTTGCAAGGAAAGCCAGGAGTGGGGGGGGGTGAGCAGACAGGAGTGGTAAAAAGGAGAGTCAGACTCCCCAGGCTTCAGTAGGCATCCCTGAAAGACACAGGTAGACAGCAAGATAACATGTATGCATTCACCAGGGTCAAATAGCTCAGTGCTTCAGGGTCAAATGCTAGGCATCCTTGGGTAGCAGTGATAACCACAGGGCTCAGTGGAACAGGAAGAAAGCTAAGATAGTTGTTTTTAGTTCTTTACATTGTTCACTTCCTTTGCCTTAGGTCTTGCTGTGCTTGGATTGTGACATAAGATTGCATTAAAAACTTAAAATGTCTAACTTAGGCAGGATAGTAGTATTAGAATATTAGTTGGACATGAAGATGGTCAACGATGCATTTGTAGCCTGTTTTATTTATGGAAAAAGCTGAAGCAACCTCAGTGGTGAGATCCTGACATGCATGTGTGTCCTTAAGCATAACTCCAAACAACTCTCTTAAGTGAAGTTCCTTATCTATCAAATTAAGTTCACAATTGCACCAATAATTGCTAAAGACTAAAAGCAGGGCACATATTAGTTTGGACCCTGGAGTTCCTATACCATGCTGTATATAGAATGATCCTGACTTGAAACAGATAAATGGTGAGGAAAACTACAGGTACTGGGTGAGAAAAATACAAACACAGATAATGACAATCAAGGCAAACATGCTCACAGCAAGGGTCAAAGAACGGTACCAGGAAACATGGCCCCAGCTGCTCAAATGAGAGATGGCAGCAGAGAGTAGTATAGCTATGTGACAAGAATCAGTAATCAGAGAGACCTTGGACCACTGGCCATGCCACATAGTAGCTGTGTGCATTCAGTAACCGACTCCATGGATGCCAGAACGTGGGTATGGCTCTGGGAGGTCAATAGCCACAAGGCAGACACATATAAAGCCAGGGAAAGCTCTTGTTTCCTTCGTCCCTCTCCGCCATGCACACATAGCTTGCTCAGTTGAAACCACTTGATTAAAGATATGATGAGACTTACTATGCCCTCAGAGGGAGAGAACGTTCTCTCTAGTAGTCAAAACTGGATAGCGGGGAACTTCTGGTTAGAATCTCACCTTTTCCATTTGATTTTTCTAGGTATTAAGTAATTCAAAAACTCAAATGCCCTTAGAAATATTAGCTTGGTCTTATGGCTAATGGGGGTTTGAGAGTAGATATTTAGATGCAAGCAAGGAGTCACTTGTTATAGAGACTACTTCAAAGCAAATAAAAATAATTTCCTTTACCAATGCTCAAAACAGCATTGACTTCAAACGTACATGTAAAAGGGGACATGAGTGTCTCCCAAGATGAAAGTTGGGGGTTCTCATAGATCCACTTTTTAATAAAAGCAGGACTTTGCCATTCCTAGAATGATGAGGTGCAGGGAGAGAGTGTTCTTGAGCTTCATTTTAGCTTGAATACAACTGATCGGTAGGGCATGTGCTTGGTGCAAGCAGGGCCTAGGCTTGCAAATGCAGCAGTCAGAAGTTTGCACTGCGAGGATTGACTAGGAAGGTGGGCAAGCAGTGTTGAAATAGAGATTTTCTTTGTGCTAATAATTTTTATGAATTAGGAAGGAGAAGAGAAGTGGCAGACCCTGGGCAGAAGGGAAGGAACTAATAGGAGTTTATGTCTATGGTGGTAAGTCAGAATTTGTCACAATATGTGGACCGAATAGAAAAGCAATAGAGGTCACTGAGTCTGAACTATTAACAAGTGGAATGACTGAGCATATTCCTTCTCTAGGTTTGCACCTGAGAGTGACAGCTAAACCCAGGTAAAGGAACATCTTTTTTATTAAATATATTATTTTTCTACATACAATGTACTTTGATTATATCACCTCTTACTCCTCCCCACGCCCCACATAACTCCTCCCAGACCCACCCCACTGCTCTGCACCCTCCGAACTCCATGTCCACTTCTTTTTTATGGCTCCCCAAGTCTTATTTGTATCACCCATGTGCCCATGGATGTAGGGGCATCCACTGGAGTGTGGTCAAATCACCAGGGGCTACACACTGAAAGAGTACTGACTCTTCCCCCCTTCAGAAACCTAGTCAGTGTCATTAGCTCCCCAGTTAGGGGCTTGGAGCTTGTGAGCTCCCCCCACCTCCCTCCCCCGCCAAGCTGGAATGTTGAAGGCTTGATCTTCTGCACATCTTGTGCAAGCAGCCACAGCTGCTGAGACTTTATGGGTGCCGTGGTCCAGCCATGTCCAGAAGAAACTGTTTGATTCTGGTCCTCCCTGACCTCTGGCTCCTACACCCCTTCCATGCCCCTATCACCCACAGTGGTCCTCGGGGGTGGGTGACATGAAATAGATGTACCACGTGTGACTTTTGCATCTATTCTCGGCACAAGGTCTGAGCTTCTGTGTTAACAGTCATCCATTCTAAGAAGAGACTTCTTTAATGAGTTCCAGGAGCTGCTCTAGTCAGTAATAATACTTTTACCCCTGGGGTTTGTGAGTTCCCCAACCACGTGCTCTTGGTCAGAATGGCAATACCAGGCATATGTTTCATTCCAAGGAGCAGATCTTAAATTCAGTCAGCAGAAGGTTAGTCCTATAACATTTCTCCCTATTACACAAATGGGCATATTTTACCACCACTGATCATTATTGTAATCCTCAGGATGAGCATCTTTGGTGGATATTGACTGCTAAGGTTACTGAAATTTTACATATTGTTGTTCTGAAGAAATTATAATTATAGAAGAAATCTACATTTCAAATATCTGACTATATTAGTGTGTGCACACATGTGTGTATTTGCACGCATGTGTGTGATAGACAGAGAGGGAGGAATGGAGAGAGGGAAAGAAGGAGAGAGAGAAACTGAGAGGTGTCCCTAGGTTGATCAGGTATGAATGTATGAATATGAATGTATGATGTGTGAATGAGAAAGGCCAAGTCTGCAAAAGACTGGGGGAAGGATGTTTTTACTTAAAGGCCAGGGCAAACAATTTTGGTTTTATGCGGGATACAATGAGAAGATGTTGAAGGAATTCTATATAGAAAAGACTTGAAGTGCTCAGACCCCAAACTGCAGCACATCTACAGCCCCTGCCAAGTCTCCTTGGAGCCCCTATAGGGCTGCTAAGCCTATTTCCTTGTGTCTTGATGCAGCCAGATACAGTAGTTTGCTGTTCGGAAAAATCTCTTCCTTTGCTTGGGCACCAGTGTATGACTGTTCTTCTTCACCGGGGTCCATCCCTGCATGTGTCTCCTTTAAGTGCTAGCCGAACTGTTCAGCAGCAACTTTTGTAGTCATTTGAATGGCTAATTGGAGCCCACATTTTAAAGACTTTTTATTTTTAGTTAGCTGTATGAGGAAATCAACTTTGGAGGTGGTTACAGACATATATTGAATTAGAACATGGCCAGAGATTTCAAAGATAGTTTCTAAGAAAACACAAGGATCATTAACTTCTTTGTGTATGAAGAGGAACTGGGATGTAGCCTGGGGGGCTGTTGTAAACTGTTACCTGCCCCCACCACAGCTCCACAAAGTGTTCTATCGAGAATCATCTCTAAAACTCAGATTGCTCAAGTAGAACCAACTGAAGCCATGTGGCCAGGACACCATTTTGGGAGGTCCTCTTTACAGAGAGAAAATCCATCTTTAAGAGTATTGTAACACTCAAAATGTCAATATTGTTTTTAAGTGATTGCATCATTTTCCGAAATAATGATTTGTGCAAGGAATGTCATGAATTATAATTAATTTACATATGCATTAAAGTCAACTTCCAAGGAAATCCTCCTTTCCAAACATTAGAATTAAATATTTATATTTGTTGTTATTTCATATATGCGGAGTTAATATTGCCTCTCAAACCCACCACCTGCTCTCCACCATGCCATTGTTCCTGTTCTTTACACACAGAGATTTGGAGTTAGGTTCCCCCTGAACTAAAAAAAAAAATCCTCACACATGGATCTACAGAGGAAGAAGAAAAAGACAAGCTCCCCTAAGTAAATCAGGAGCATGGAGGGGTACAAGAGAGGGTAGAAGAAGAGGGGGAGGGAAGGGAATGGAAAAAATATGTGTAGCTCAATAAAAACAATATAAAAAAGATCTAGCAGCTTTGTGAGAAAAAAAAAAAACAAAAAGCCCTGAGCCAGCGTCACCTCTGTGGAGCACAGGAAATATGAAAATGAGGAGCTCTCGACCATAGAATTTCTCTTTAGGGTCTCACTTTGATTCACAAGAGGATTTATGAGCTCAACTTGGAGGCCTTGAACTTGAGCTACCACCTCAAGTACATTATTGTATTTATTTGAAAGGAAGGCCAAGTCCCTCCAATTCACCCTGTTCAATTCAGTTTTCCCTTTCCAAAATGAATATGGAGCTATAAATCAAGGATTGTGCCCTGTGGGGTTCCTCAGGGAAAGGTCAACAGGAGATTAAGAGACTGACTCATTTTAATGTGACAGATTCGAAAGAAGAAAACTATTGCAAGGGGGGACGTCAAAAAGTAGAGAGGGCTTAGATGAAAATAGAATTTCAATGTTCCCTGGTGATATGGAGTAACCTCTATTTCTGTCCACTTTTACCAAGTGGGGCGTTCATTTGGATGCTTCTGACTTGGCTCTTGAGCTAATCTGAAAGTTTGGGGTACGTTGTCAGTCACATTAATGAGTGAGAGTAAGACCCACAGTACCTCCCTGCCTCCCTCAGACAGAGGACAGTTACCTAAGCATCAGTTTTTTTCTCTGCTCGCTCCACCATCCCAAGTAGACAATGATGATGAGAAGGAATACTGGTTTAGCGTTATTTTCATTTGATGCAACTGGCTTGCAGTATGCCTCTGAAATCACAGCAACAAGTCTTGGAGCCAAAATTAAACTTAGTTATACCTTCAGAATATCTTTTCTTCCAAGGCCAACAAGGATCAATGTCCTAAAATGAAGTCGTTCACAGGTATCTATTGAGGGGTTGGACACATGACATAAATTTAATAGCTCTTCTTGGATATAGATAGGATATAGGCATATCAGTATATAGTCCCAAAGAGAGCATGCATAAGGCTTGTCTTTGGTCTTACAATTATATTTGCATATCAGGTTAGAATTTGGCAGAATGGAGGGATTTAATGTTTGCTAGGGATAAATTCAGGGCCCAATAAACAAAGGAACAGTTGAAAGAACAAAATTGTGGAGTGTGCCAACTCTGAATGCACGCAGAATACCTCAGCGTCTTTCCCCTGCCTTTCTCAATAGTCGTCCTCTCCCCTCTAATTCTTATGTTGGTAACTCCTACTTATTCACCATTAGGGGGATGGCTCAGTGAGGAAAGTCCCTTCTGCATAGCATGAGGGCCTGAGTTCAATCCCCAGCACACATG
>LOJH01009952.1:0-12950 GCA_001685095.1 Ellobius talpinus
GTTTTTATGCCAATACCAGACTGTTTTTAGTACTGTAGCTCTGTAGCAGAGTTTGAAGTCAGGGATTTTGATGCCACCAGAAGTTCCTTTATTGTGCGTGATTATTTTGAGTATCCTGGGTTTTTTGCTTTTTCATATGAAGTTGAGTGCTATTCCTTAAAGGTCTATGAAGAATTTTGTTGGGATTTTGATGGGCATTGCATTGAATTTGTAGATTGCTTTTGGTAAGATTGCAATTTTTACTATGTTAATTCTACCTAGCCAAGAGTATGGGAGATCTTTCCACTTTCTGGTGTCTTCTTCATTTTCTTTCTTCAAAGATTTAAAGTTCTTGTCATACAGGTCTTCCACTTGTTTGCTTAGAGTTACTCCAATATATTTTATGGTATTTGTGACTATTGTGAAGGGTGATGTTTCTCTGATTTCTTTTTCAGTCCTTTTATCATCTGAGTAAAGAAAGACTACTGATTTTTTTGAATTAACCTTATATCCTGCTATATTACTAAAAGTGTTTATGAGTTTTTCCATATTTATTTTTAAAAATTATATATCTTTTGTCCTACAGATTCTTTCATATATATTATGACTTCTGATCTGTTTTTGTGGGATTCTTGAGTGTGGAGCTAGCTAATAGATAATGTTGTCTCTACTACTTGTGCCATTTCTTGGGCTCTCTTACTTCCCTTTCTTTGTTTTGTCCTATTCTGATTTTTTTTATATCATTTCATTATTGTTATTATTCATTTGTTATTATAACTTAGAATCCTGTTTACCTTTTAATAAGAGACAGAAAGGAGGTGAATATGAATGGGAGGGGAACCATAATCAGGATAAATTATATGAAAAACATCTATTTTAAATAAAAGAAAAGGTACTAACATGTCATGTAAAATTTTTCTTGTATTATTGAAAAGATGTGTTTTTTCATGAGTAAGTAATACTTTACTACTTTTAGAGGCTTTATTGTTATTAGCATTCAAAATTTATATTTATTTTACAATGACTTGTTTCTGAAATCAAGATAACAACATCACTATAACTTCATTATATATTTGGACACATTCTTTGTATTATTTGGGACATTTTGAAAAATAAATGAGATGTTTGTCACTGAAAAGATCTTTGAAGTTTACATCTAAGATGGAGAAACAGATTTAAGAAAGACATGCATGTTATATCTAAGATACAGATCCTTCAGATCCTAACTTTTACTTACTATATCCGTATGTCAGTGCAGGAAAGAGTCATGAATATGGGTCATGAAACTAAAAATGGAATTATGAGATAGAAAATAGGCTCTATGGGAGGGGGTATGAGAGATGAGTAGTCCACATATGAAATGAAAAATATAAAGGGGAATATGAGGGGAGAGAGGTTACGTCTGAGGAAGAGGCAAGAAGAGAAGAACAGAAATCAGAGGTGAGATCAGCCAAAATAAAGTATGTATAAACACGCCATAAGGAACCGTACTATTTTGGGTGCTGTTTAGTAATAATAATCCAAAAATAACAAATCACAAATAAAAACTATCATAAATTAATTCATGCTTTCCATTTATTCTTTAAGTCAATAAAAGTCCCCATAAAATATGCATTTTATTTAATATCAAACTTACAGGATCAAAGTTCAAAGTTTGTCATCTATTAAGTGACATAGCTTTCACATCCTCTCTTACTCTCATTGTGGTTCCCTCCTCTTATGTTATGATCCCTTTATAATTTATAATTTACTCATTATATTTGACTTCTAAAGTATCATTATTTTTTGGTATTGTCCTTGTTTTTTTACCTTCGTTTTCCTTGAGGACTTCCTCCTTGTATTTTTTCCAAACTTTTGAGTGAATAACTCATTCATATCCATCATTACTTCTAGTACTGAAATCTATTGATTTGCCTTAACTAGTTATATTTTTAATCTTTAAATTATCTTTTCTGCTGATTTTATTGTTACTGTTACTATTGTTTCTTCTTACCCATAATTTAACATAGTGTGTGTATATAAATACATGTATCTATTTGATTTTCCAAAATGCATATTGTGGCTTTTCAGTTATTCTTACGTGTAATTTGTAATTTTAATTCTTTAGGATTAAAGAAACTGCATATCAAGAAAAAGTACACATTTGATGAAAATTCATGTTTTTATATTGATTAACCAGAAAAATTGGGCATTCATGGCCTTGCCCTCAAGATTTGTGTGTTAGTTACTGTTGACTTACTATCAGCAAATCCCTAACAAACATCTCAGAGAAGAAAATATTGAATCAGTATTTCAAGGAGCTTTGGTATAACATGGGCAGGGGAGAAAGGCACAGCCAAGTTCAGGGCAGCAGGGTCATGGGCTAGCATCTCCTCCCATCCCAGCATATCAGAAATCAGGGGCTGGGAATACCTTCAAAGTCCCACCATAATTACGGTGATTTGAATGAGTAATGTTCCTCAAAGAGTCATGAGTTTGTACACTTGATCCCCGGTTGATGTTCTTGCCTAGGGGAGGTTGTGAAACTTTTAGGATAGGAGTCTTGCTGCAGGAAAGGCATCACTTTGACAGACTTTGGGAATTTCCTATAATTCCTAATAACTAAGCCCTAGATGCAACAAAGTTTATGATAATTAGAATTAGTGGGGAAATTCAAATGTGAGTATATGGTGAGAAACCACATCTCTGCCCCCCCTTTTACTTTTCTGAGACAGTATCTTGCTGTGTAGCCCATTCTGGCCATGAGACTCACCACAATCCCCCTGCCACATCCTTCTCAATGCTGTATTTAAATATATGCTGCCATCCTCAGTTGTCATTGCTAATTTAACAATGCCACATAGATGTTAGAATGTAAATGTAGTCGTGGCAGTGAAACCTTCCTATTACTGTAGCTATTACAGATAAAGGCAGTGGAAGTAATTATGGAAGCCCACAGCCACCAGGCTGCCCTGGTGTTCTTCAGTACGCTGGCAGCCCTATGACCCCAGCACCTTCAGCTTGTCTAATCAGTTCACAAGCATTAACATTTCTGTTGCTCATACATGCTCGTCAAACAAAACTCTGATGCAACGGGATGCTTAAAAACAAGGATGTAGGCATTCCTACACACACACACACACACACACAGACACGTTCAGGTTTTATGATCAAGGAATGAACAATTACCAAGCTTAGTGGTAACAAAGGCAGACAATAGTAGAAAACGTAGGTGGAAGAGCAAACTATGCAAAAAATGTGGAGATTTCCAGTTCTGCTTGGTTCAAACACTGTCTATCTGGAAGAGTTTGCATTTAATGCATTGTTGTATGGGGTTGCAGCTTTGGCTCAGCAGTTGAGAGTATTTACTGCTTTTTCCTAGGACTTAAGCTCAGTTCCCAGCACCCATATTGGGTGGTTTATAACGGCTATAGAACTATAACTCCAGTGCATCTGACATCTTTTGGCCTTCATGGTTGCCAACACACACACACACACACACACACACAAATAAAGCCTTTCAAATATAAATTATTGTATCAAATTGTACTTAAAATATTTGGTTTAGCTTTTTCTAGTGTGTGCCAGTGCACAAGGCTTTTTATTTAAGTGAGCACTGTGAGATTTTTGCTTTTTATTTACAGTTCTCATGGACAGCAAAGGACAGAACAATTCTCTCAAACTGGCTTGTAGCTTACTGTAAAACAACATGTGAATTTAGTATAATAATATGCAACATTTATTGTATACAGCTTTATTAGTATATTCAAAAATTTCTAACAAGATTTTTAGTAAAAACACTAATAAATAATAAAAGCATCACACACCAAAATTAACCAGACCCAAAGTCTATATAAGTTAAAGAGACTCCATCCAGTTACAATTGGCCCTTGAGATGGACACTCTGAAGCTTCACACTGGGTTGACACTTTCAATGTTCCATATGTTTTATGCATGTATCCATCATGAAAAGTCAAAAGTCCATGACAGATTAGAACCAGAAAAACAATGAACTTTATAATCTCTTTCATAATGCGTGTCCTGACCTACATTCACTCCTTCCTGGTTCCCTAGAGTTCATGTTACTTGTTCTATCCTCTTCATAATATACTGGCCCCACACGTGCATTTGCTTATAAATCTGTATGTCTGTCTGTCGATCTGTCTGCCTCTCTATACTAAATCCCACATATGAGAGAGAGAGCATGCAGGTTCCTTATTTTCGAGATTGTGTGATGTCACTCCATATTATACATCTTAAGTTCATCTACTTTCTTACAGCTCTTAAACTTCAGAGTTTTTTTTATTTAGTGAATTGTTAAATGATTTCTACTTTTGGTTGTAGTGTTTCCTTTTTAATGTTACTATCTAGTCTACATTTTGGTTCTTTATTGTTTAATATAGTTGCTTTCATAGTTCTTTATCTTATAATAGAAAAAATATATGAAAAGTCACTGAAAGAGATTTATATCTGGACTTGAACATAACATCTCAGTCCAGATCCAGTTTTATGATCTTATGGCTGAGCAATATATGTTACATTCTCTATAAAACATTATTCTTTCAGATCTGTTGATTTCATTCTTATTTAGAGCTGAGTGATATTCCATTACTATTACACTAGGAAGTAGCAAGAATCTGATAACAATTTTAAAATATCCATTAAGATTGTATGTTTTCAGAGCCATTAAGCAGAGGACAATTTGAACAGTGTGGGTGTTACTGCCATGTGCTGTGGTTTGGATTTTTAATGTGCTCCAAGCTCACTTGGGTTGAAAGCTTGTTTCAGGAGGAGGTGGAACTGTAAGAGACAGAGCCATGGTGAGGGTAAAGCAGGTGACTTAATGTGCCCTATAAGGGGTATTAGCCTCTAACCTAATGTTTCCTTTTTCTTACCCTCTCGGCTGCCATGGAACAAGCTATTCTGTGTGCTTGACTGCTTTCCGCAATGGTGTATGCCAATTACAGTCCTGGAGCAACAAGCTGCGATACCAACTAACTTTTCTACTTTATATGCTCTTTCCTTTTTGTAATTTATCAAAGTTAACAGTTGACAAACACCACCCACCAGCACCAATGTGGCTAGTGAACAGAGGTCCCCAGAAGTCACAGTAGGGTAAGGACTATGTGCTTATGATATCAGACTATGTGGGTGATTTGGTGTTACTGGACTGAATCTGTCATAATTCAGGAAATTTCGATGCTTTCCCTAGTTAGTCGGGAGATCAGTTATACGGTTAGAATTACTACAGTTGATAATACACAGGTCATGTTTTGCTAATTTGTGCTGCAAAGCAAACGTAAGCTATCAACCTCCTCTACTGATGTTTGCATCTATGGAAAAAATAAATTGTATTGTATGAGATTAATTTTAATGTCAAAATCAGTTAATATGTAGCAGGAGGGCCCACTTGTTCATCCCGGCTGCCTAGCTAGCTTAGACCCAAAATAATCACATAGAAACCGTATCCATTAAATCACTGCTTGGCCCATTAGGTCTAGCTTCTTATTGGCAAACTCTCACATCTTAATTTAACCCATTTATATTAATCTGTATATCACCACGAGGTCGTGGCCTACAGCAAAGTTTCAGCACGTCTATCTCCAGAGGCGGATCATGCCATCTCTCTGACTCTGCCTTCTTCCTTTCAGCATTCAGTTCCATCTTCCCTGCCTGCCTAAGTTCTACCCTGCTTTAGGTCCAAAGCAGTTTCTTTATTCGTTAACCAATGAAAGCAACACATAGACAGAAGGACCTCCCACACCATACATACACTTAGCTGCCATACCATTAACCACAAACGTAGCAAGTGTCTTCCTATTATCCATGCAATGCAAACACTCTTCTCTTTCCTAGCTCATTTCTCTTACATCACTCTTCCTTATTTGCTTTATGCTTAGGTTGGAATAATATGATACACCTGCCTATAGATAAAAGCTGTCCACACTCTTCTACCTTCTAGATCTCCTTTTCTCCTTTCCAGCTAACAAACATTTTAGGAATACTTCTTAAGCTGGATATAATGGATAGAACAGTCTGAGTTTCTAAGTCACTGGGTTATTTTCTACTGAACACATTGTCTCCAATCATGTGCCCCTCAGTCCACAGTGGGCTGTGGCAGACATTGACAATGACCTTTCCTTATGATTCTGAAAACTTAACCTTATTTATTGCAGGATTGACCCCCCACACCTTGAATTAAACAGTACACTATAGGATCTGCTAGATTTACCTCTTCTCTACTGCAGTCTTTCCCCAACTCATGGTTAGTACTGTTAAATGCTGAACAAGTGAGCGAATATTCACAAAAAGAGATAATAGACATTGTTACTAAAGCAATGGTATGCACCAATATAAAAATAATACCTAAAGAAGTTTTCAGGACCTGGCTACACAACTAGGTGGTAGAGCATTCACCTAATTGAACCAGGGTCCAAGGTCTGATCAATTGCTCCATAAAAAGAAAAGAACAGTAAAAATATGTTCAACTTAAACGTGATTCTAGAAGAGAATATTTACTTTTGCAGAATTTAAATTTGTAAATATTTTGTAGTATATTGATCTTCTACTTTCTCCATACTTAAATTAATCCTGTTTACAGAATATAACATATTTTTAAAAGTATCAGACTTTTGGGCTGGAATGTTACCTTAGCTGTTAAGAGTACTTGTTTTCTTGCAGAGGCCCTAGGTTCTGTGACTTTGTCCCTGGGGGGGTCAGGTCAGATGATCTGTTCTGACTTTGGCCTTTGTAAATACCAGGCCCATATGTGGTGCATATACATGCATGAAAACAAAACATTCAGACACATAAAAATAAGAAAATAATAAAAATTAAAAATATCAAACTTTTAACTGATAGGAAATATGTATCAGCATTTACACAGCATTAAAACAGGTTTTTAAAAAATCTATCTAGGATTATCATGAGAAAAATATTATGCATAATGAAAGTTAATTTCATGTATAGCTTGCAGAATCAGTCACCCAATAATTACAATCAAAAATACCATATATTGTAATCTAATTACCTACACAGATTAATCTTTCTAAAATTCCCTTTTATACTAATGGAATTTGGTTCTTGAGAAATTTTCAATTTATGCAAAATTAATAGGAAACAAAAAGCTTATGCATTCCTCCTGTGTCGGTGACACTTCTTGCTACAGTGACAAATTATTTGTAAAAGACTTTGGGGAGGGTGTCTGCTTTGGCTCAGGGCTTCAGGACAAGCAATCTATGATGGTGAGGAGGTTTGGCAAAGCAGCTCCCTTGTGGCAAGATCATGTAGCTGAGGACTATGCACACCTTGGCACATCATTAAATAGAAGACTTGGGTCAGAATCAGAAGTTGATATAGGTTCAAGCCCTGTCCCTGGTAGCTGACTTCTGCTATCTAAGACACCAGATCTACAGGTTCAACAACTTACCACAGTACCACAGCTGGGAACCTCATGTCCACATGACACTATGAGGGATATTTTGCATTCAGACCAGAAGATCTTCCTTTATTCTAAGGATTCCTTCTTGTTAGAATCTTCCCACAGTGTACTGCATGTTATAATTGATAAACAAATACCCTTCAATTGAACAATAATTCAATTGAGCATACACATTATTATTATTAACTAAACTTCACTGTATTAGGATTCACTCTGTGTATATTGCTTGGCTTATAATATATGATGGCAAGCTTTCAAAATTACACACAGAATAATTTTATTGCATTCAAAATCCCACATGGTCTAAATTGGTCCCTTATTAAGTCATCATCAGAAAGGCTTACTCCTGTGCTGTGGGACAATGGTCTTGCACCCTGTCTCTTGTATTGTTTTAATAAAATGCTGTTGGGCCAGTAGCCAGGCAGGAAGTATAGGTGGGCTGACAAGAACAGGAGAATGCTGGGAAGAAAAAAGACTGAGTCTACAGTTGTCATCCAGATGCAGAGGAAGCAAGATGAGATAAAAGGTACCAAGCCACCTGACACAGACAAGAATTATGGGTTAATGTAGGATGTAAGAGTTAATAAAAGCCTGAGCTAACAGGCCAACCAATTTATGATTAATGTAGACCTCTGTGTGTTTCTTAGTGACGGACGGTATGGCTGTGGGACCAGGTGGGACAGAAACCTCTGTCAACACTCCTGCAGCACATGGGGACATATTCAGCTCACAGCAGACATATTCAGAAAGAGAGACCTTGGAACATACAGCTGCATGTGAAATATCTCCATCAAATCCTTCACCTCAGAGCTCAAGAACCCTTCAGAAAAAAAGACACAAGGAATATGTGAGTCAGAGGGGATTGAGGACACCAACAGAATAAAGCCCTCTGAATCAACTAAACACAGAAACTGAAGCAGTATGCACACAGCCTACATGGGTCTCCACCAGGTTGATATGAGATTCCCCTCTGTATGCTGTGAATATGTTTTATTACCATTGGTAAATAAAGAAGCTGATTTGGCCTATGGCAGGGCAGAATATAACTAGGCAGGAACACTAAACTGAAAGCAGGGAGATAGAAAGCAGATTCAAGCAGATACCATGTAGCCATCCAAGAAGCAGTATGTGAGGTAACAAACCATGAGCCTAGTGATAAAATATACAATAATAGAAATGGGTTAATGGTTAATTTACAATGTAAGAGCTAGCTAGGAATACACCTGAGATGTTGGCCAAACAGTGTTGTAATTTATATAGTTTTGTGTATTTAGTTGAGTCTGCGAGGCCATAAAACAGAAGTGCAGTCTCCATTTGCACCAGGTCCTCTGTGTATATGTCATAAGTTTCAGTTTAGTACTTTTAGGAGACTCTCAAGTGTGTGAATGAGTAGGTCCCTGAGTCTTGTGCTTTCTGTTGGGCTATTTCTCTTCCCTTGGTTTGCCTCATCCAACTTCAATGTGATGATTTTTGCTTTATTGTATTTTATTTTGTTAAGAAACATTGTTGAAAAAAATTCAGGATATTGGAGAATAGAATTCATGTTTACAAATACATGGAAAACATCTGAAGCTATCTTAATTTTAAAAAAATCATGTCCAAAAACTATATTGAAAAAATATATTGCTCTTCTGATACACACTGTACAAGATTTGCATTGTATTTCCTATAAACCTTGTTAAAAATATTACCACATCATAATTACAAAAAGGCATGGTTTCCAATCATTTAAAGAAAGTTCCAGCTGATCTTTCCTGAAGCCCTAGCATCCACTGATCCTTTACTTTGTCCACACTTTTGTCTTCTCCTTAGTTTAAAAGACTGAATATCATAGGCAGCATTTCTAGACTGGATGCTTTCACTTTCTTGTAGACATTTAAATTCTCTACTTTGTCCCACATCCTGGAAGCACATCTCTTTTCCTATTCTGAATACTGGTCCATTGGATATATCTTCTGTACCAGTCCCTCCATTGGAGGGTATCTCAGTTGCTTCTACATTTAGGCAAACGAGTCAAGCTGCTGTAAATTTACATATGATGATGTGGACCCAGGCACCAGTGACTTTGTGGTGGACCAAGCAGCAAAAGTTGGATCAAGTGATGTGAGTATGGTTTGTTTCATGCAGAACTGCCAAACTGTCTTCAAGACTGGCTGATCCTTTTCTGGTATTCCCAGTGGTAGTGAGACTTCTCTGCTCTCCGCATGCTCGTCTGCAGTCAGTTCTGTCAGCAATTTGGATTTGTAGTGTTCTCATCTCGAGACTATAGTAATTCTTCTCAAAATTCTTCTCAAAGTCTGATTCCATGGCACTTTATTCTGTCATGTGTTTTCAGACAGATGTTCTCCTTGCTGTGTGTGAAAACTGTAAGGAACTAGTAAAGGACTAAGATGTACCTAGGATAATCAGGTTTAATGCAGTTTTTTACGTTTATATTGCGTTATCCTTTGAATCTAAGATCCAACTTCATGTATGGATCAGAGACTTCCAGAGACTTGCTGCTGAAAGTCCTCAAACACCTGCAATTAACTCTGTCTATCCTTCACTCGCTCCATGTTTTGGGGACAACATCCAAGCGCTGGGCAGACTACTGTGATCAGTAGCTAGAAGGAATGGTATAGTGCCCTTCAAGAACCAAAGAGACTGCCTGATTGTCCCAGTCTTCGCTTCAGTGCCATTCTATCTCCATATGAAAACGGAGCTCGTTATAAGATGGACAGGTGGGATACTGACATCAACAACTGGTATAAGATTTCTTTGGAAGCACTGAGCCCCTTACCCTTATCCCCACAGTCATGACGTCTGACAGATGGATGTCATGACAGCCACAACATGGCTGGGGACGAGGACCCATTCATGGTGTGCCTGCTCTGATGGAGTGGCTTTTTCGCAGAGTGCCAGAAATCTGTTAGCACATAGAATGACTATCAGGTGCAAAGCACAGTCTCTAAAGGTTGTAAGAATGGAGAGGCTGGATTCTTCATCATCGAAATACAGCCTGTCTTTGTTCACACTTCCCTCTTGGCAGTCAGCTTCAAGATGATTGCTCTAGGCCTGACCCTTGAACGTAAATATTATCTAAAGGATGAAAGCTACAATTTCATATAATTTGAAAGAATTCCAAACCCTTTACCACTGATGATGGGAGGAAGGGCTGCAGGGCTGAATGTGGGAGTTTTACTTTGTGTCTCGTTTATATTGGAAGCAAGCATCTTTTCAAGTGAAAAGCCAGACTGAGTGTTTCTTTGCCGTGTTATACTCATGCTGGAAGACTGTTTACTTGTCAAACATAGTTCAGTGTAGCTGTGCAGTTATGAAGTAAGATAGACATTTGTCCGGAGGAGTAGTAAATGCATGCTGACTCATTTGGAGTTACATGTGAAGAGATTCTGCCACTTGTCTGTGCTATTCTAATCATATGTTACATGTAACTTGCACAGTACCAGACCCAATGCTGTTTCTGTGTGCCATGTATTCCAGGGTCTGTGCTAACTCTAGGAAGACAAGCCCACACTTACAGAGGAGGCATGTATAGAGAACAAAGGAGCAGGTATTACTAAAATGTGTCACCAATATCTAAAGACTTTAAAAGATCTCTTTAGTTATAAAAAATAAGGCTAAGGAAGAGAGATATTGAAACATAAAAGGAAAATCATTCTCACAATGAGAAGAAATGAAGGAAATGATTGAAATTGCTTGCTTTGTGTGTGGCAATGAAACTTAGAAGAATCCAGCAAGATGACAAGCCATGTTACACAATAAGGAAATATGTGCTTAAATGCATTTAATACTTTGAGCATTTGGAACTCAATGTATTTGGTATTCGGAGTTTTCTGTTATTTGCTAGATATGTGAAGACAGAACAGGAATGAACAAGTTCAAGAAAGAGACATACCACTAAGTAGAATAAAAAGATATATGGAGCTTTGGGAAATTTGTGCGATCAGAAAGGAAGACTTATTATATATCTAGTTAGTCATACACTTGATGAATGATAAATGTCTTGGGCTATGATTGCTGATAGCAACTATGATACAACTTCAGAGCTAAACCAAACCAACACAGGGTAAGCAAGCATTTCCTTAGAGCATGCCATTGTGAACTCTGAGAGTTCAATATTTTCCTTTAGTTGGACGAGAAAGACTGAGGAAGAGTGAGCAGGCCTTGGGTCCCTGGACATCGCCACAGCATGGTGATTAAGTCTAAAAAGAAACATGACTCAAAAGAATTTGGCATGACTGGGTTTCTAGAAAACAAAACAAAACAAAACAAAAGCAAATCCCAAAGTTAAGTTAGCGGTGCTAGTAGCCTGGTTCAAGAGAGCACCCCCACAAAACATAAAGGGACACTAGTGTCACCCATTCTACAAGCAGGAAATAGGTCTAGAAAGCAGGCCAGCTTTCCCTAATATTTTCATTAGCAACAGCTCAAGTTATAAGCAAGGGAATGTACTGGAGAGGGGACATGGCAGAAGGTGCTTCCAAGTGTGGTGGAGACACTGGGTGGAGGAACTGTTCCCAGGAGTCAAACTGGAGCAAAAAAAGAAAAAAAAGCAATCCTCCAGCACCAAAACCCTCCAGCAGGGCCTGGTGGTACATGTCTGTAATCTCACCTATTCAAAACAAATGAATCACAAGTTTGAGGCCTGTCTTGGCAACTTAGAGTACCTTGTCTCAGAGAAGTAAAATGAGAGCTAAGAATGCCTATCACTGTTCCACCCTCCTCTTTCTTCCTCCTCCCTCCTCCTCCTACTCCATTGAGATAGCTCCAAAGTTAGCCTAAAACTGACTATGTAGGCCAGGCTGGCCTCACACTCACAATGTTCCTCCTGACTTGGCTTGCCAAGTGTTGGGATGACAGGTGTGTACAACCATACCTGGCTTGCACACACCTTAAACTGGGAGTCGCCCCCCTCCAATATGGGGCTCTGCAACTGAATGTGGGGATCACAAAGTTTTGGCAACAGTAAAAGGTTTCTAAGTGTGTAGCAACCAAAAACTTGACTCAAAGCCAAATGTGTAATGAATATGAAGTATTTCTGGCAGTGTGTGCTGTGTTACACTGGGAAACTTCTTTACAGCCTTTGCGCTGACTTTGTATCACACCACACAGCGCTGAAGAACACTGACTGAAACCTGTTGGCTTAGATTTGAGAGTGTTGTATAATAAAAATTATCTGCAGTGTCTACTCTAAAATCGAAATATTTACCGATTCCAAAAAGCATTGACGATGTTTTATCTCCGGCAGAATCAGATATTCAGCCAAGATTTATGCAAAAATAAGCAACAATGACTCCACCTGGTTAATATATGATGTCATGATGCTGATAGTGCCTCCACAAGACCTGGATACCAGTTGCTCAAGATGGTTCCAACTTGGTTAACTGAAATGGTGCACCTCTTTACAATGTTCTGGCCAGAACTCCAAATAGGAACCTCAGAAAAACCCTACCAAATACTCAGTTTTTGCAATTATACCAGACAGTAATCTTAAATGTTAACCATCATTTTACTTTCACAGGATCCCATAGAAAGAACATCACACCCATGA